>JAYMTP010001265.1:0-25116 GCA_036897365.1 Geranium brycei | reverse complement strand
AGTGGGGTTTGAACCCACGCCCTCGTTAGAGGACCAGAACTTGAGTCTGGCGCCTTAGACCACTCGGCCATCCTGACTCCATGCTCCTTTTGTTTAAATAAAACTCAAGACATTAATAACATCTTTTGCAACTCTACATTTCACATTGTGATAATCAAGGGGCTGCAGCAGGACATACTAATCAAGTGTGAGTCATATACTAATCTTTTATAATCAGTCGTAACGGTAAGTATGAAGATTGTAACCAATGATCTTGGGTCAAATATACATTTATGACTGCCATATGACATCTGATTTATCATCCGCGTCCGCAGTGGCATGCACTTGAGCCGCATACTGTAAATTCCAGAGGACATCCTCAAACGACGGCCTGGAAGACACTTCAGGAGAAATGCACTTGTTTGTTATAGAAACCACTATGGACAGTGACTCTTGCGAGCATGTCGTCAACACCATCGGATCCACTATTCTCTTCCGACCATCTTGGCTGCTAAATGACGCCTGTCATTTTTACAAAACCAGGTTTCATAAATCACATCAATCACATAAGCCTCAAAAGTAAGTAATAATAAGGGCAAAGACTCGATCCATCCAAACCATATATTTACTTAATATAAGCAAAACTTTAATATCATGTTAAATTATGATTCAGTTAAAAGCTTAAGTTGATGGCTAAATGTTTTAATAATTAATTCTCGGTGTCTGCATTCTACAAGAACTGTAAGATTTTTGGCGCACGAGTTCCAGTAAAAATGGGAAATACCTTATTTTCGAGAGCAACCATTTATTTCGACAACGGTCCCACATTGACACCTCCTTGTCACAATGGTTCAGCTTGGAGATAAGAACATGTTTTAAATGCTACTCTTAATACTAATAGTACCCTCGAGGAATGCCGGCAACATTGTTAATTAATTATTGCTGATAAAATAGTCGTTCTTATTTTGAGCATTTCTAAAATATCCTATTTATGGGTATCTAGGCCATACCAACAAATAAAAACATCTTTCAAACGTGAGACTCTAACACAACAGTGTCCATATCTCACATCCAATCCAAGTTCTTATTTTGGGAATTGTTACCAGTTTCATGAGTTCACCATCTCAGAAAAAGAGGTTGACATTTACATTTGCTAGTTATAACCCAAGAAACTGCCAAACCTTTTCTCTTCACTCTCTGGTTGGTTGAAAATCTTTTCAGCAACTTGACAACAGACAGTACACACTAAAATGGAGCATACCAACGAAGGAGAACATACCATTTCATTTAGTAGAAATGCCTCTTCTTTTCCAGTGACATTAGGCCCAACAAGTGACTCTAACAATACAAATCCAAAGTTGTAAACATCATCATCATGCAGCTTTGCCCTTGCCCTGCAACAAGAGAATCAACACTCTCATCTCATTACTCATAAATCTAAGTTTTAACTTGAACTCGCCAACATTCTCAAACTTGCATACCGCGACTTAGGGCCTTCTCCCCTTGCCTACAACAACAAAAGAAGTCAAAAATACGTCAGAATAGCAATTGAGAAGCATGAGGTCGCTGGTTCTGATGGATGCAAACTTAGTGCATACCTCGTGTTTTTCTATTTCTTCTGTGATGATTGTTGACATGGCATAGTCACTCAGCTTTGCGATCCTGTGCTCGTCGAGTAATATATTGTTTGTTCTCAATCTGTTGTTGAAAGAACCAGGAATGACACCAGTATGTAGGAAATGGACAGCTTTGGCTACTCCTATTAGAATGGATAATCTATCTGCCCATTTAAGACCCTTTTCTAGAGAATACTCTGCAAACACATATACATATTTATGGATCACCAGTTAAACAGGAAAATTATGCATGTGGATGTGAATAAGTAATATACACTAACCTGAAAGATGCGTACGATAATTCCCATTAGGCACATATTCATAAACGAGGAAGACTTTACTAGCACAAGAATCATCTTTACCGCTACTATGGATGCAATGGCCCAAGAAGCCTACTAAGTGTGGATGGTGAAGCTTTGAAAGATAATCTAACTGCCCTTTAAGGTTCTGAACTGAATGTTTCTTTAACAAAGTCAGGGAGCGTATAGCAATATAGTTCCCATCCTCAAGCTTTCCTTTGTAAAGCTGAAAGTAAAAGCAAGAGTCCCGTGATTTAGCAAACAAGCATGAATGTATATCTCCTATGCAGATTGTAGTTTTTGTATAGTGTACCTTCCCTCCGGAGCCTTCTCCCATGAATGCTGATGAACTGAAGTTATTTGTAACTTCTCTCAACTCTTCTAACGAGAACAATCTACATGCTGGGGCTCCTTGTGTTCCTAGCTTTGCTGCTTGAATGAATCCTAGAAAGAATTTGAAAGCAAGTAGTGATCATTAAGAGTCTCAAGACAAGAACAGCATTAACCAGATTTTACATTTCTTTTTGAAAATGAAATAAGTTCATGTGTGATGAAACTCGAAACTTACTAGCATTTGCAAGAAGTTCAGGCGAAACTCCTGTTGGTGCGCTTGCTTGCGCAGCCTTTGGCAATGTATTTGGCTCGAACGTACGGTATCTTCTACAGAGCAAGGTGATTCCCAATGCAATAAGCACTAAAACAAGAACAGCTCCAATGATTACAGCAACTGAAATCCCAACTTTCCCTCCTCGGAATTGGTTGCTTCTTGCATCGTCTTCTTTACAATACAATTCATGTTTCTGATCTTGGGAATCACCCGAGAAGCAGTTCCCGCCAAGTTTAACCATTGTCTTATCCGAATCACTTCCCAAGCAAAAGGGTATTTCACCCATTAACTTGTTACTAGAAATATCCACAAACCCGAGCTTGCTCCCACAATTTAGATTCTTTGGAAGTGACCCTTTTAGCTTATTAGATGCTAAATTCAGATAACTGATGTTTGGCAAAGAGAACAGGCCAGAGGGAGGCGTGCCGCTCACGTGATTGAATGAGAGGTCAAGATGCTGAAGCTGTCTCAGCCCACCAAATTGATTACTAACTCGGCCAGAGAATGAGTTCTTGCTCAAAAGAGCTGTGATGAGCCCTTTGGGCATCGCAGGCAGCTCCGAATCAAGACGGTTCTCTCTCAAATCCAATACATGGAGACTAGTCAAAGAACTCAAATCTGGTAACTTACCAGAGAGCTCATTGTGTGGCATTGCAATATCAGTGAGTGTTGCAATGTGACACAGTGAATTAGGAAAGTGACCCTTTAGCTGGTTGCTCTTAAAGCTTAAAATGGTGAGGTTTGACAAAGAACCAAACCAATCTGGCATAGTCTCATTGAAGTAATTGTCATCAAGTGTCAAAGTCTGAAGCATGACCATTTTAGCCATCTTTGGTGGGATAGAACCAAAAATGAAATTTGAGCTCAAATCTAAAAGCTCAAGTGAGGACAGCCTATGAATCTTATCAGGAAGTGGTCCCCAAATCCCCAATGACACTAAACTAAGAACCCTCAAACTGGTTAATCTTGACAATGTGGTAACAAAAGAATCAATTGAAAAGCTCTGAGATAGGGTATGATTGGGAACTGCAAAGCCATTGAAGCTACTGACCTTACCAAACTTGTTACCCATGATTTTGAGCTCAGTGACAGAATTGCCATCACATTTGATGCTCATATGTGCAGAAGAAGGAATGAAGCACATGTCCCCATAGTAATCAACCCAGCTTTCTAGTGGTAGAGGGTACTCCAAATGCTTCCTCAACTGCATCAAAACTTGGGTCTGAGAAGCTTGCAATTCATGGGTGGTTGGGACAAAAAAGCAAACCCAGAAAAGGAACACAAGAAGGAGCAACTTCAAATGCCCCAATTCCATTCCCATGTGCAAAAAGTTCATTAGCAACAAGGTCTCTTGATTTGGTTGACCAGAGTCAAGAGAAATCTGAAAAACCCCAATCAAGTGTTGAATTGGGGAAAAACAGAAACAAGCCCATGAAGCAGAATCATCAGCAAAACAGAACCCCAGAGACAATTTGGTAGTGGAAACCAAAAAATCTAAACTTTGAAATACCCAAAAATCAAACAAACATGACTATCCCTAGGCTTGTCCTGAAACATCAAACAAAAAACCCTTAGAGCAGAGAAATCAACCTGGAACCCAAAAACCCAAAAGCTACAGAAGGGACAAAAAAACAATGTTCCCAGGAAAATCAGCAGTGCATCATTACCAATAAAAGGGTATTTTTATATTTTTTGGAGAAGAAGCTACCTAACACCAGAAGGGATTGGAATGGAAGATAAGGAGGACGGAGCAAAAGCTTTGGGAAGAGAAGAGATTTGGATGTTAAAGGGTGTTAATGTTTGAAAGCAATTAAGGAAAGAGTAAGTGGGAGGGTATATAGAGAATGAGATGAAAATGGAGGAGGTAGTTGTGGGAGGGCCAAACCATTACATTTCCTTGCACTACACTGAATGAGATAAGGCATTTACTACTCTGATGTTGTAAAGGACCAGAATAGCTTTTAGCAGGTTGCAGACAGAACAAGAGGGGACAGGGAGGTGTAGCAGGAACAGGACAGAGACTAAAAAAGCACAACTTGATGGCTGTAAATCTGTAATGGGATTTTATATTTTGCAAATTGCCATTTACATGGTTTCATATTATGCAATCTTATTCCTCTGATTTTATTGAAGGTGAATGTGTCAAAATGGCTATGGCTATGATTTTTTAAGTGAGGTTAAATTTGTTCAGTATCTCAATCTCAAGTGGTTAAAAGATTATTACTGCTTTAAAATTTTATCGTGTCAATATCTGTTAATAAATTTTTAAACAAAAATAAATGTGACACAATATTAGAGTCGGATTCTTATGCATTGCACAAACTAATAATTCATTTGTTTACACCTGAATTTCAGAGAGCGAGTAGATAAACCATCAAACCACACCCAATGGTCTATTTCTTTTTAACTTGTCCTTAGTTATGCAATTAAAAAAGTACAAGTCTACCACAAATTTTTGCGATCAAAGTACACGTCAACTCATTGTAACAATCCCAAGAGATGGATTAATACTCATGAAAGGAAATGACATGATATGGAGGAATGTATTATATATATGATTAGTGGTACTAATCATGATTATACTAATTATTGAAAATTAAGGAGAAGGTGGGGCTGGACATGATGGTGTGGAGACAGGCTGGTTTCAAGGCAGAGCCACGTTTGTTGCTACTAAATGACCGTTAGCTAGTCAGTGCCCATGAACACATTTCCAAATCAATTGCTTAAATATATGATTATGTTAATGCTATTAAATTACATAAATTGCATCAAAACCCACAACACTCTCCTCTTAGTCTCTTACATTCCTTCTGGTCCCGCAGATTTTATATTCCTGCTTTTCAAAGAGAATATAGAGGACAAAACAAAAAATAATCAGAGATATTGTTTCCTCTTGCTCTCTCTGTCTTGTCATGTGATGCTCTTTGCTCTTTGTTTTCAAGTCTGTACTGGATGGTTTTCGTGAGTCTCAAGGCACGTCTTGTTTTGTTTTTTTTTAAAAGGTTGTAAATGAACTGAGATTTTAACTAGTAGATAAAGCTCGATTTGTTAAAAACTTAGCTCAAGTTCATTATAATTGAGATCGAACTGAATTTATAAAATAAATATTGTGTAGACTATAAATAAGACGAGTACCTAGTGATGAGCCACTCAAATTCAATATATATATATCTATTTTAGACTCGTTATAATTGAGTTTGAGCCAAATTCGAGCTTAATGTTAGACTCGTTTAATAAAAAAATCAAACTCGAGTCCAACCTTCAAAATTTACGAATGTTTAATTAATTATATATTTCATTAGTATATTTTAACTTTAAAAAAATATATATAATGAATATAGACGAAGTGAATCAAGTCGACTCGTTTAAAATTTAATGAATTATATATACACACAAAATAAATTGTTTGAATAAATATTTGTAATGAAAATTAATCGGACCAAACTGAAATTTAATTTAAATATTTTTTCATGTGAAAATCGACCTTAATTGTGCAAGTTCGATTCGACTCATATACACCTTCTAAAGTAAGTTAGTGTTAAAAGACAGAATTGAAATTAATATGGGATCAAATTGAAAAATGAAGGAGTCAAATTGACTTGGTTTAAGTACAATAATTGGACTGAGATTTTCATGATTTTACTACTATGCTGTATAAACAGATATAGTGGGCCCGCAATTATCATCCAGAAATAGAAGAGTCAATACCTCGAAGATGAAGCATGTGTTTTACCAAAAATCCGTGTTGGTTTGAGCTTTAAAAAGCAAAGTTTTGGTGTGGAAGTTAGTGAAACTCACTCTTTTTAAAACACATCAAGAGCAGTCCAGAGCAGACCAACTTTCAAACCTTATTTCCACAACTTCAATACAAATCCACATTTTTACAGCATTTCCCAAGTTTTTACCTAGTGGATGTTGGATCTCTCGAGTAGGGGTAAAATCGGAAATCAAACATCTCGTTTTGTTTACAATGAATAAGAAAATATGGATAATGACATTTACTGCACTTGACTATACCACTTTAACATTTTTGTACCTTAATTATTATTTTTTTAACTTTTATGATACTCTAATTATCAGTTTGGGACAACATACCTCTTAAATATCTAAACTACTTCTGGTTGGAAAAAAACAAGAAAATTAAAAACAATTAAAAAGAATTAAAAGTGTGAAAGATCTTGTTGGGGTGTGGTCTAGATCTGATTTTCTTTTCTTCATTTTTTTTAAAAAAAATTAATCATTTTTGTTTATTTTCAACCAATGGGACTTAAGGTATTTTAGGGGTAAGTTGTCTCAAACTGATAGTTATGATACTAAAAAAGAAAAAAATAATAATTAAGGTATTAAAGTGTCAAAGTGGTATAGTTAGGTATACTAAATACTCATAATGAGAGTATTTGTGTTGATCAATTAAATTAGTTATTATAAGCATCAACACAATAAATTAATAACATGTAAAATATGTGGACTTCTTTGTAAAATAATCATTAACACTAATAATAAAGAGAGATTCTTTTTTTTGAGAAAATAATAAAGAGAGATAATTTCTCATACAAATACAATTGAGTATACGTCGTTCTCACATAGTGGCAGCTGATTTTTTTGTAGAGAGATCAGTTGAGAATATTCTATCTTACTTTACTGCATTTCCGTTTAAATTTACGTTAATCGTTAGTTTTCAATACGAAATACCCAAACACCCTTAATTGTCGTTCAAGTTAAAGTGACAGAGAGAGGGGTAGGAGTGACGAAGAGAAGGAGAAAAGAAAACCAATGATATTTTGATTATTATACACTGAAAACTAACGGTATCAACTTTTTTTTGAAGGTAACGGTATCAACTTACAATTAAACAATAATATACTGAAGTGAGAAAATATTTATAACTGACTTCTCACGTCAATAACAATATTTATATAATTATGTGAAAATGACGTACACCCGAATGTAATTAACTAAGATTATTCATAATAAACAAAGATTTGGCAACCTTGTTAACACATAGGGACTGTCATATGAATGAAATGACTTTCAAGTGCAAATCCAGCACCTAGCTAGTTGCATATTAGGACATGGATGAGACAGAGACCATTTTAATCATTGGGTCAAAGCAAAAACAAATCATAAGCAGTGGTGGGTACGGCCAGAGACGAGACAAACAAAAAATGACAACAATAATTGGAGGTGGACCATTCATGCATGCAATGCTTGTCCGTAAATTTAACCCACCCACTTCATGCTAAAATCAATTAAAATTTGAGGAGAAATGACAGATTGATACACTAGAAAAAAATAAGTTTTCAACTTTAATACATTTATTTAAGTACTAAATTTTTCCGCACGCCTAAATTTTATTTTTTTCTTCATATATATAGTCACGATTTGAGACACTGGATGGACAAAAATGACAGATCGAATGTGCAGAAAAGTAAAATATTAACTTGAGAGTAACAATGTTATTAAAAAACGTATCTTGTGTATCATTGTGTCTTTCCCCTAAATTTTAAACTTATGTTCTAATTATTATCATTATAAATATTTAAGTGTGTAATTTTAACATGACGTTAGAACTTGATATATTTATCACTGTGAAAAATTAGCAATTGAATGCTAAAATAATTTTTGAAAATATATATGTGATAGAAGTATAGTAGAGTGAAAATATATTATTGATTATTTTTATTAATCTATGGTATGTTCGATATCGGTTAGGAAAACTTGTAATAATAGAAAGTACTAATTAATACTCAATAAGACTAAACTAAAATATAAAATATATTACAAATATAAAATTAAATAAATTATTCATATTATTCTAGAAGTATGTTTGATATCAATTATTATTTGACATAATATATTTGGAGGACAATAACAGTTTACTAGACTTAAGTATTTCAGCATAAGGTCCGCCCAATATTGTCACTTGACTACCACCGAGAGAGAGGCCTAACAAATTGGAAGAGAAGTCTGACAGAAGTTGAAAATAAAAACGATATACCACAACGTGACTCGAACTCACGTCTTTTGGACTCAAGATCAAGTGTTTAACAATTAGTCAAGCAAGCATTGGTAACCATTTTCACTTGACTATACTCAATTTATTTTTTAATTTATACAAAAGAATTTTGTCATTTTGTAAAAATACAAGATGAGTTTACTATTATTATTATTATTTTACTTTAGTAAACTGCTTTTGTATTTTTTTAGTATTTTCAAAAAATGACAAAATTACCATTTGGCTTAATATATATTAGCTTAATTGGGCACTTGTATTGTTGTAACCCTAATTCCAAATTAAAATTAAACTAAAAATTAATTATTTCTCTCGTTGTTGTTCTATTGTGGGTTTGGGTTCGTTGCTTGCCGGAGGTCGTGGAGGAGGAGATCTTTTCGCTCAAGAGACTTCGTTAGGAGAGGGAGGCTCCGACTCCACAGGAGCCGACGATGATGATTTCTTCGGGAGAGACGAAACCAATAAAACAAAGAAAAAAAAACGGATCCACAATAAAATTTGAGAATTTTGAACAAACTAGTAAAACGAAACACCAAACTAAAATTTAAGTTAGATATAATTAAGTGAAAATGACGGTCTCTCCTCCACTTGTTTGTCTTTCTTGTGGTGTGAGAGTTTTATTCGCAGCTCGCAAGAATAAACTATGTGTGATTTCTTTTGTAATGATGCGGTTGAGATAGTAATTGGTCTTTCTATCCGTTAATAATCTAGATTGGATAAGAAAATGGGTCGATGAGTTTTACTTGATTATTTCAAGTCTCAACAATCATGCAATCGACCGTGAAACTCAAAAAAAAATGCAAAGCCACCAATTGAACCAGAAAGAATTGAAAGAAACAAAGTGTGTGTGGGACATGAGATTGAGCAAAGTTGTGGTGACTACACTTTGATCAAAGTGACTCGAATGGTCGACAACTCAATAATGGCACTATGAGATTGTTCCATGCTTTAATTACAAAGCATTCAACACATTGTTAAAAGAAAAAAATAAAGACTACGAATCACAGTACATTGCTCAAAAGAGTGACTTGCGTCTCATCTGCAACATTAATGCTCGCAACTTGCGCACAAGTGGTCTCCACAATAATAACCATTTGAGCTCTAACTCGTTGATCAGTGTCCTTTCACAAAAATATGTAGTGGTGTCTTCAAAAATGATAAACACTAGTTGGGTATACAGAATTTTCTAAAAATTGATAAAAAATTAGAAAGAATTAGTAAAAAATATAGATGGAATTCAAGTATTGATAAAATATTATACAAAATTAATTATAGATTAATCATACAAGTCTAAAATTTGTACAATATTATGTAGTGGAACATGTCAAAGCTTCGCAATGATAAGTTACTGCAGTAATGTTTGTTATTGGTCCACTTAATAAAGATGACAATACTGCATAAAAAAATAAAAATAAAGATGACAATACCATGGTCTTATTTCTTTATATTACGATGGTAAGATGTACAATTAACTTTTTACGGTACATCTTACGGTAATGTGTATGAAGAAAGAGGGCTGTTTTATTATAGCAAGTAATATTTTGATTTAATCACCTCACTTTTTTTTTTATCTATATATAGTTGATCATAAACACTAATTATTAATTTCAAGAAATTCAATTTATATATATATATATATATATATATCTCAAGTGAAACCTATTAAAGTAGAAACTACTCATACCAATTATTTAATGAAATAATAGATGCTTACAAACAGCATAAATCATGTATAATTTTACGTGAAAATATATATGCCTATAAACAACATAAGTTATTTATTTTATCAATTCAATAACTTAAAATAGTTTTGAATTAACGGTTTAACACTATAACAGATGATTTTTACCCGAATAATCATCCCATATGGAGGATTACATTAGCTGCATAAAAAAATCTACTAGGCCCGATAATGTTAAAAGATTATTTTAGATTTTTAATTTTGTGTATACACATAAAATTTATAAGAAGTGAAATACTTTTAAAACTAAATAGATTTTTTAAAATGTTTTGATTTTGAAATAAAAAATGAAATAGAGTTTTAAATGTATTTTGTGACATGGCATATATTTTAATAAAGAAAAATGTAATGGGCTCCTCAAAAGAACAAACCATTCCTCGAATCTCAATCATTGTTTTGACTTTTCACCATTTGGACTGTCTGTGAAGTATTAGGCCCAGCCCATTTGACTGAATCGGCCCTTTCAGGAGCTCATCAATATTTAACAGTAACTGGATTTCATTTTAGCCCAGCCCAATATTCCCAACACATTCCTGAAATTACCCTGATGGGCTTAGGAATCGCAAGAGAGCGATTTTAAAACCACCCATTTTATTTGGGATAATTGCAAAAGAGTGTCATGTTCTTTGAAAATTTTGCAAAAAAAAACCATGTTGTTTGTTAACTACAAAAATGTGCCTTGTTTACATATTTTTGCAAAATGTGTATATTTTTAAAAAATGACGAAATTATCCCTAAAATTAAGACTTATAACATAGTTTATAGAAAGTAATTTTTAACTAAAAATTAAAATTACAAATTTTAGTTAGAAGATAAAAAAGGAAAAAAATAAAATATTTTTTTATAAAAAAATTAATTATTAATTTTATGGGCAGTTTTGTAATTTTCATAAAATACACATTTTGCAAAAATACGTAAACAACATGGCACCTTCCTGCCATTAACAAACAATATGACACTTTTAATGTCAAACAACATGACATTTTTTTAGCAATTATCCCATTTTATTTTTCATTCACCAAATAATAAATCAAACACTTGAATTCTTAAAATATCACACAATTTATAATGAAAATCATAAAATGTATATAATTCTTTGACAACCACCACAAATCAAACAATTAAATCATCCTATATGCTTAATATTACAAAATATAATATATATTTTTAAATGTATCGAGTACGAGCCATGGCAGGTAATTCTTAGTTGATAATATTAGAGACTAATATTAATTTATAAAGTACCAGTAAAATATGTATTTATTTAAGATATGAATAAATTATTATTTGCCCTAAAACTAAATGACACATTTACTCCATTTTGACTTTAAATCACATGAAAGATATGTACAAAATGCGTGATAACAAGATAAATTAAATTGTTTAGTGACAAATATCAAACAAATCGAAATTTTATGTAAGCTTCATGTACTGTCTAAAAACTTGATTACTTACAGTAGTTAAGGAATCAAGTTTTGTTGATTTTTTTAAAAAAATTTATATCATATACACTGCAGGTAATTCTTAGTTGATAAAGTTATTGAATAGAAAAATAAGATATTTAAACAAAACATTTATTTTAAAAATAAATCAATGTATTTTAGAGAAAAAATATTGCAAGGATGGAATTTATACTCAGAAACACAAGGTTCTTTTAGGGACATATTTGAATTGGGTTTGAATGTTGTTTTGTTAAGACATTTTAAATGATAAATAAAGTATTAAAAAAGTCAATTTACTACACTTAAATATAATTAATTCTCATTAAACTACCATAACTATTTTATTTTATTTTTCATTTTTTGGTACCATGACTTTAGTTTTTTCTATTTCCGTCGTCGTTAATCTAACGTTAAAATAATACAAAGATGACAATTTTACCCCTATATTTTGATTATTCTATAAACTAATGTTATTGGGACAAGTGAGTTGTCTTCGATGATGCATTCCAATGAGATTCCGACTCCCTCTCTACAATTGTGGTGGTCTGTTTCCGAAAAAAATCAAAATTTCAAAACCAACCTCAAGCCCAAAATCAAACCAAAATCCAAAAAACAAACCAAAATCTCAAACCCAAAACAGATAAAAAAAACAAGTCAACAATAACTGAAGAGAGGAAGTATAAACAAATATAGAGAATTTTATTGAAGTGCATCACCAGAGAAAACCTACATAGCAGTAAAATTGTTATTTCATATAATTTTAATGTTTAAATTTAACAAAACTAACGAAATTTATAAAAATCGAAATTTGTGATGCAAAAGAACGAAAAAAAGTACTTACTAATAAAATAAAAATGGACTTTAATCAAATGTAATAAATTGTCATTTTTCTTAAATTATTTTCTTACCTCTAAAATCATTTAAATCAATCAATTAAATATACAAACATTAAACTAGAAAAATATATAGGAAGGGCATTGAGTGCATAACCATTTTGTATTTATTAATAACTAGGTTGTATTTATTTGTTATACCTTATAAAATAATTTATTCATGTACAAAATTTAAAGAGACCAGAGAAAACAAAAAATTACTACAAAAAAAAGAGTCGTTCTCATCTATTTTTTGAGCAACCAAACAAATCAATTATTATAATTAACGTTCGTCAAAGAGAAATCGAACAAAAATCCAGAAACATAAATTTAGAGCCGGAAAATGTCACCTGAAGAGAAAATGCAATTTTGGAACTTGATCATAGATCGTGACATGGAGAATGTCGTGTAGATAAACCTCCATCGTTTCTTCCTTGAAAAATCAACATGACGGATTAGATCGTATAATCAAATGCATCAAAAAATTCATCTGAATATAATGATTGAAACATATAAAAACAACATATCGTTTTATTTGGTTAATGAATCATATCTTAAATAGAGATATGTGATTAGTAGACATTGAAATTAGTTTAAGAAAAGAATTGTAATCTAACAAAATTTTAATTAATATTAAATTTGTTTGTGACTATCATTAGGTATTCAAATTAGTTTACAAAAAAATTGTAATACAACACAATCATAATCTATATTAAATTTGTTTGTTATTATATTTTAATTTATCAATCAAAATTAAATTAGGTATTCAAATTAGTTTCGTAACATAATTATAATAAAAAAACCCTTAAAATTAAAATAAAAAAACGAAATTGTGTTTTAATTGTTTTAATATACTACAATTAACCATTTAATTAAAGGAAAAAATCAGAAAAATAAATCAAAACTTTAAAAAAATAGAAATGACAAAATCCCTTCAAAGAAGTTGGTGCGTGGGAACTTCAAGATTTTGAGATTCTCCTTTTATACATGTATATAGATTCTGCACTTATCAGTTTAATTCTTATTACAAGCAAAACACTGCACAATTTATTTTCCTTATTTTGCTCCGAAGAAAATGAAATGAAATTGCGGTATTCACCGAAACACCTTATTGAGTTGCTGCAAAAACCTCTCAAAATTTCACAGGCAGAGAAGATCAACGCCGCCATGTTCTCTTCTCGTTGCCTCCAAAGCGAAGAGCCTTTCAAATCCATATGGGTCGCTGCTTATTTCCACTCCAAGCTCAAGAAATCCCAAATTGTCCAGACCGACATCGTCTCCACCGTTGGTTCGTTTCCTTCTCTCTCTCTTTTTGCTCTTCCGAGCTCATTTTCTCGCTCTTGTTTGGCTTCTGGGAAAGAATGAGAGAAATGGGAGTTAAAATCATCGTTTCCAGAACATGGGTTTAGTCTCACTCTAAGGTGTATTCGAGAAAATACAAAATTTTGCCCTTTTGGGGTTTCAAAATTATGGTCTTTGCCTGAAAATCAAACAATGGGGGTTGATTCTGTGTTCTTGGAGCTTTGTTGGGTGGTTGTTGTTTTGGGTTTTCTAGCTGGAAGGTTATTTTTGTGTAGTGTTGTCTATGTGGGTACCCGAATATGATTGCAAAATGGGCTCATATAATCTGGGTTTTGCTCAAAATTGATTATTGTGTGCTGGTTTTGTTACTTTCTCTTGGGTTTAGCTTTGATTTGAAGTACACTTATGGTTTCTACTAGCTATGGGATCCTTGAGATTTTAAGCTATTGATTTTTCATGACTCTCAAGCAAGGTACATTTTGTGAGGGAGCTTGGCATCTTTCTGGTTATATGTATAGCTTTTATGAGGGCCATATGGATGGGTCGTTAAGCATGATTTTTAGGTTTGGAAGTTGTCTAGTAAGTGGGTTGTGAAGCTTCTGATTTTGTAATCTGTAATCTAGGTTTAAGAGAAAATGGCACTGCTCGTGGTAAGAGATTTGGGAAAAATTTAGTAATTGAGCAGTATAGCACAAAGGGAAGTTTTAATTACTAGCTCTAGAAAATGGATTTAACAAGTGGAACAACCTTGACCGGGACGCAAGTTAAGCGAGTTGGTTTGGAAATTTTCAGAAAACTAACCTAGAAACTACTCCAAATGTGGTTTATTTTCAATTTCACACTTGATTTTCATGGTCTAGATATTACTTTTACTTTGATGGACCAGGTCATCAGTGTCTGAATTATTACTTTCTAGTTTGAGAGTGTGGACTATGGGACTTCCACTATCCTGATGATTTGTGATGAATGCAGTAGTTTAATGCTGAAAGCAGGAGTATGCTATTTTTCTAGGAGATTATAGATGTTCCAAGACAGCTCTTTGATTTGAATGCTATTGGAAATCTTTCTTGGTTATGAATCTGATGTTTCTGGATTCGTTCTATCTTTTCAACTTTATTTCGGTGCCTCGTGCAGATAAACTATTGCAAGATGATTTTGGTGTCATCACATACAGAGTGTTAGCCTATCTTCTTCTAGGTGTTGTCAGAATTCAATCAAAAAAGGTTGGGTATATGTCCAGTGATTGCCAAGAGGTTCTAAATAGGATCAAAGAGTTCATTAGTAAGAAACAGACTTCACATGTTGCTGACACTCTCCACGCACCTTATAATTCAATTACACTACCAGACAGGTTTGAACTCGATGCTTTTGATCTGGGTATCATCGAAGATTCTAGTAGTAGGTGAGCTATTTGGTCAAAACATTGGTTGGTTCATGTTATTTCGGTTTCCTATTACCTTTCTTGATATCTTTATCTTTCTGCTTCCAGAAGCAATGTGATGCCCAACGAAGCCATCACGCTTAAAGGTATCAGAGCTTCTTTGATTGCTTTGCTATTTCTTGTAGCTTAACTTGTTGTGTTTTGTGTGATTCGGCATCATATATAACAGATACTGCATGGAAAAACCTGGGAATGGTGCAGTTTTCTCTAGATAAGGTACACAAGAACGAGGAACATGTTAAAGTTTAAATATCAATATCAATTGTGTATGAAAAAGATAGCGTTTGCTTGCTACGAGTGTTTTATATTACAGTAAAAATATCAGTATCAAGAATTATTCGCATACACATAAATTCTCAACTCTACAGAATGGGGAATACTGAGTGACCCAAAATTGTGATAGCTATCCAAAAAGTTGAGATAGATGACCAATATATTTGAATGTATGTATTTCTGTTCATTGCCCAATTTTCATTGTACTTAGTTTTTTTCTTATCAATTTCACGAGTAGAGAAATTACTGTAGTGCCCTTACGAATAATTGTTTATGCCATAGTTTGTTATTTTTAACTTGACGGGGGATATAACTATCATAGACCAAATTTAGGTAGGTGTCAACATCTAAACATTTCCAAGCATGGCTGCCAATCTATAGCAATGCCCATAACTAAATTGGTCGTGTGCTTGGATTGAATTTGAAATATCAACATTGAAGCAATCCAAAAGGATATGAGTCATCATTCATGTATGCCAATTGAAAGCCAGTATAGAGAAGAACCAAGATAACTTGATTTTTTAGTCAATAATGTCAAGGCGCTTCTTTGTGTTTTCAATTTATGCTATCTGTTTTTGGAGCTAACAATTAAATGACTCAAATATCAGTAGTTGGAGTTTGGAAGCTCAAATTGTATGAACTTTGCAGTGTCAATTTGAGTTCAGTGCATCCAACCAAGATTCTCACTTCCTTGATGATGACCCTCCAGATAAAGAGTATGTACAATAGCTCTCCCGAGAACCTTGTATTCTTGATTTCTTCTATTATTTTAAGGCCTGCGTGAATTTTTAAGTGCATCTTGTTACTCTTGTTACAGTTTTCTTTCTCCATGCATGATGAACAATCTAAGCAACTTAGAGACTAGCTTGGAGAAGTTTCGAGACATCAGGTTCTCTGAAGAAGAGTGTGTACACCTTGATAAGTTTTACGGGGTTGAAGAAGAATCTCCAATCCTCGTTGGAACTGTGGATGAAAATCTTCACAATGATGTAAAGGAGATAAAACTAAGCAAAATGGCACTCGTAGAAGCTCTAAGTCCAATGGAAACGAACATGGGAAAACTCGGAGACTCGGGGTTCTCTCCAGAAGAATGTTCGAACCATGAAGCTCTTGCTGGGTTTCAGGAGAAACGTTCAGAGACTGTTAAACCATCTGGTCAAGATTTTCTAAACATAATTATTCCAGAAGGGACACTGTTAGAAAGTGATATGCCTCAAATGATTGAGGATGAGACCAATCTCAGCAATTTAGTAACAAGTATGGAGAAACTTCAAAACGTTACATTCTCTTGTGAAGAGCTCCCCGAGCCAGATATCTTTTGTAGGGCGGAAAAAGAACCTGCAGAGACTATTCTACAACACGATGAAGAAAAGCATCATATCGACTCACTGCACCAAATAGATATGGGAGCGGCATCATCAGAGAACATACGATGTCAGATCAATATAGAAGGTCAACCATCGTCTCTCACTCCCGATATAACGTCTAAGCCAAAGTTTTCAGACCCTTCAGGTATAAAATATCCAAAGACGGATATCATTCTTTGTGTTTTATAGCTTCTAGTGAAAATCCTATAACTGCTAGTACTGACGTTTCTCTATTGAGTCCAAGTTGTTAGATTCTTCAGGTACTGTCAATCAGGTTATCTTAAATGTCCAAAGATGGTTATCAGTATTTGTGCTTTAGTACTGCAAATCCTAAAACTGTTAGTACTGATCTTTCCGTATGGAGGAGGGTCATTCAATGCTTAATATTCTTACATCATTTTGAAAGTTGTCTGTCGAGCCTTTCCTATTTAATGGTTCATAATTTTTTAACTGATTCTAGAAGTCAGTTGTAGTTCTTGGTGAAGCTATCATCTCAGAGTTTATCACTTACACAAATTCCTCATTTAACCCAGCTTGTACTAAACCGAAATTCATGATTCCTCCAACACCAACTCCCATGAAGCCTATTCAGAGAAGGAAAAGAAAATGCATCATTGATGAACCCGTTGTGTTGTCAAATCGGTATGTGTTCATTATCTTATCTCACTGATTTCCACATGATCATTTGAAATGTGTTTTGATTGCTTATATATAGAAGTGTGCATTAGACTTTGCAAGTTATTTGACATCATCTTGATAATAGGTACTTGGGTGTAGGATTATCATAATATGCTCTACTAAAGAATAGAAAACAGTTAGCATAATATGTCAATGTTTTCGTTATATATTTTACTATTTAAATCCATGAATCCCCAGTTATCCAAGGGTTTAATGTATTCTTATAATTTTGTTTATCAACTTCACAGTTACTGAAGTGTACTTTTTTTTAATTATCATGTTGCTGCTTATATTTTTAATTAATCATGAAGCAATGAGTCTGGAAATATCTAGCACAAAAAGCATAAGCTATGTGGAATGCGAGGGGTAGAATGCAAATATCAAGCCTAAAATTTTATTGGCAAAAATCAAGCTGATGAATATTTTCCAGATTTAGTTTTTATTCAATGTGCTATCCCACACTAGTAATATAAATCTAATGAAATATGGATACGATTAGGATTAGCTCTCTTACATACTTGCCTATCTAACAAGATAAAACTTAGGTTTCCTGCAAAAGTCAAATAACCTTAACCTGTCTTGTAATAAGTGAAATCATTTGTACAAACATTGATTGGTTCTTTGATTTGGTAACTGTGAATTGCTCGATTGTATATAAAGTATGTATGCCATCTTTCATAACTGAGAATAATCTGCTGGGGCTATGAGCATTATGGCATATTTGAGCACCCAAAGTTTTGATACAGACCAAAAGTTCAGGAAGAAAATGCTGAAAGTTTCCAATTTTTCAGGGTATTGAAGAGAAGCATAGAAGACCCAAGTGATTTGGTATCGAAAAGGAGGAAAGTTCATTACGATTCACTGGCCGCGCGGGAAGCTTATAGGATATCCAGTTTCCGCAACAGTTTCTTAGAGCCTTTGCTTAGCTGTAAGTTGGTTTTTATTGATCCTTATCTGGTTCATGAATTCTGTTCTATTTTGACCACATTTCTTGCAGGTCTTGCTGTTGAGCTCAGGCCACTCTTCTCCACAAACAAACTAGACATCCCGGAAGGTATGGATGTTGAAAAATCTACCGAAGAGTTTCCAGAATCCGCTGAAACTGTGAAACCTTTTGCAAGGATCCTAGAATCTGCTGAAACTGTTGAGAAAATCCTAGTTTCTATCGAAACTTCTGATACTCCTAGGCAGCTGAACGTGTCGGTACCTTCACGTAATGGTGGATCTACAGAGGAACCACAAATTGCTCCGGAAACTCCTATGCAACAAACATCAGTGGTGAGATTTATGGAGGAACCACAAATTTCTCCTGAAACTCCTATTCGACAAACATCATTGGTGAGATCAATCGGGACTTTTACGGAGTCCCCTTTCGACTCTGACGCGGTCACACATGCAAGCTTGTGTGTAAGCACACAGAATTATACGAGTTCCGGTGAGGATCAAGAGCTTGATATCAGTCTGATAAACGAGGTAAACTAATGTTTGATATAAAGTTGTAGTTGAGTTATCAGCCACTGGTATTGAATTATTTAGAATGTTACTTCCTCTGCTTCAAAATTAGTCCAAGTGTCCGCCTTCTCTAGAAATGGATGTTCTAAAAAAACATTAGCGGGTAAGAAATGCAAAAAATAATAATAAATATATAAAATAGACCCGTCAGGCGGATGGTGGGTCTCCTTATCTACAACCCGCAAATACAAGGCCAAGTGATTAATGGCGCGCACTGCCACTCGCTGGCGACCGTCCAGCCAGTTTTCCGCTCCACAGTTGTCTTTAAATCACTTTGCAACGAAATTGTTGCCACACCATCATTATATGATGTAGCTACTTGAAAAGTTTGGTGATTTATCTTAAAATAACTCATTAGTCATTATTGTGCATCCATAAAATTGGCATGATCGAATATGCTGTGCCCGTAGTTGAACACTTAGTTTGCATCTCTATTAGTGTTCGAATAGTTTGGTGTAACTAGGGCTTGAATTTAATTTACTTTCCTATTCTAGTTGGTTTTCTTAACCTAGCTGGTTTCTTAATATTCATTATATATAAGAATCTCCTATCGTAATTCACAATCACATTTTTCATCAATGATATATTCTATATTATAGAATTGTACATGCATAAGTGCTATTACAAAATTTCTCCCCTCTTTTTTCCTTGTATCAGGAGATCAGTTCAAGATACGAAGATAATGAAGAACGAGGTAAGACACCAGTATTTATTCACTTGTCTATTGTTTGCATTACTTGTGCCTCACATGTGATCCTTATTCAACTCTTTTGTTGACTGTAGACCTATCACCAGGAAGAACAAGGTAAGGTTCAATAAGGCTTGTACAGTTTCTTCTCTCGTTTTCAGCGCCTTTTTCTACCAAATTACCTATAATGAGCTGTTGAATTCATAATTTACAGAATTGCTAGGATATTGCAGCAAAGGAGTAAGGAGGAAACATTGAACTTGTCACGGGTTCTAATCGGGAAAACCAAGAAAGACAGTGCACGAGTGTTTTATGAGATCTTGGTACGTTCCCTTGCAATAACAAGTGGCGGGTTGATGTTGGAAACATATATTTATTTTCTTTCCATGTAATCTGCATCTTTTTCCGGATTTTTTGAAACAACAACTCGACGAATCATCCTTAAAAGTTCTAAAACCCTAATGCAGGTGTTGAAAAGTATAGGGTATCTGGATGTGGAGCAGGACTGCGCTTACGGAGACATTCATGTCCGGAGGCTCCTGAGATGGGAACAAATTGATGGAGCTTGTTGAAAGCTTTAGGTTCGGAGTATTTATCTAACTTGACATAGTCAGCTTTTGCCTGCATATACATATAACATGCGTTTCTTAGTTCCGAGTTTGGCCTAAACTCATAGACTAGCCGTTTCTCTTTCCGAAGGAAGCAATGTAACTGGCAACATCACATGAATCCTTGTTTATGATGTTCTGAAAGCATGAATTGCAAAAACCACAGTTTTTTAAGGTTGGATTTTCTGGGATACTAAGGATTTGTGAGTTGATCTTATGTAGTTAGATTTGTCCAGCTTCCCATACTCTTGGATGGCTAACAGGATAATTTGCCAGATTGGATTCTGAAACTTATATTATTACAATGCTGACATTGTCTTGTTGATATTTATTTTTTCTAAGATGATTGAGGTCAAGTAGAATCAAGAGATAATTACAAAATCTGGCAGCCACTTTTACGAGGTGTTTATCCAAAAATTTGTACCATTTGTCAAAATAAATTTTTAAAAATGGGTCATTGTAAGTTTTTATTGTGTTTGGAGCTAAACGGGAAGCTTCCGCAGTTAAACCCCTTGCTCAATCATTGACAAATGATTTTTTTACAGTATTGTTTTTAAGAAAAATAGTAAAATATGTTGTATAATATTTTGCAAGAGGGTATTGTGTATTTGTTAATGGTAAAAGTGTCATCGGAGCTTCAATTTCTTGTACAAAAATGTGTGTATTTAACATTAAAAGGTTGTTAAAAGTGCACATTCTTAAAAGTTTTTTTGGAAAATATAACTAAAATTTGTATATTTTTTTTAATTTGAATATATTAAAATTGTTTTTAAGTTAAATATTCTTTTGTAATTTTTTTTGAATTACCCCTTCCTCACACAGTTCACAAGGCAGGATTCAAAACCCAGAACTTTCCGCTAATAGTGTGAGGTTCAAACCGTTGTGGTGTCCCCTTGAAGAATTCTTTTGTAAAAAAAATTAAATTCTTAATTTTGTGAGCAATTTTGTTATTTTTATACAAATACATACATTTTGTACAAAAAAAATCAGAGTTCGTAATATCATTTTGTCATTTAACAAAGTGCATAACACCTTTTGGTAAAAGCGTGATAATATACATGTTTTTGTCATTTTTTTTATTTTTAATTTGAATAATATTTTCGTCTTTTCAGATTAACTTTAACAATCTTATTAATCGTGCAAAAATTAACTTAATTTCCAACGAGAAACCACACCATCATCTTTTGCAATTATGAGTAGAATCACATACTTGTATATTTTTACATAGGAATGAATGTAAAGGATTTGTCATTGAAAGTGACACTAATGAGCCGAAGTGAGGAAAGAGTTGAGCCAATGTGCAGACTTCTTGGGAATCCGGGTCAAGTTGTTGGAATAATCCGTAAACCCGAGCCCGAACCGGACTTGATAACCCGAACCCATTTCCAAGCAATCCATCAGAGACCATATAATGTAACCCATCACATTTGCTCCCTTCCTGCACATCATGTTCTTGTTGTCAATGCCAAAACTTAATGTTATTAAAGGGAAGATTAATATGAATGACAATGGGTCGGGTTTGTTTTCATTCCAACATTGTAAGAACTTGGTTTTGCTACTTTTCCTCGAATAAGAAAAGAATTTCATATTTAAGAATGGTAGATTTTTCCCATTTCGACCCCACTTGAACCTGTTTTTTTTTCGATCCAACCCTAAAAGAGAACTTCATGTCTAATGACAATAGGGTGGGTTTCCTCGACCGGCCCTAGAGAATACCCATTTCTAGACTTGACTAGAATGTAGTTAAAATGTTATTATTTAACGTATTGGGTGGGACCCACCCCGACCCTGATAAAATTTTCATTTCCTCGAAATTGACACAGCACAATAGGACTGAGGCAGGGAAATTAATCTGGTACTGTGTTTTGCCATATTTTTTCCTAATCTCGAGCTGAATTCTGAAAATTCTCAAATTCTTCAAATAAAAGTTGAAAGAAACGAGAAAAGAAAATAAAGTGATCGGGTCGAAATGTCAAGTTTAAAATATTTTGTCATCCATAAAGATCAAATTCTGAAACGTAAAATTGAACTACAACTCACTTCATAGCTTGTGAAATAGCAGTGAGATGGTTAAGAATGAATTCAATCCTAGCATCATCTTGCAATGCAGCCTCCAAAGAAATGGTGTCATTTCTCTTACCTGCATAGCCTGTTGTTGTCACATACAAAAAAAGGTCAACATTAATCCTATAAATATAAAGTAAATTATTCTAAAAATTAACAACTAATTAAGAATTAATTATATATATGAGCAATAACACCAACCATTCTCAGTGACATAGATCTTGGGATTGTTGTATAGTTTCTTCATGGAAACCAAAGCTTTCCTTAGTCCTTGAGGGTAGGCATAGAAGACACCAAGTGTACCTCCTGGTGCCTGAAAATACACAAAATTAAACACTTGATCAGCTCAACATGGGAACTAAAATAATTAGTGTTTTTATAAGAAACTAATAACCATGTAAACTTACCAATTTGCCTATAAGCTTTCCATTTCTATCCACTGCAGCAACAAAATATTGGGTGAGATAATACATGCATGAAATAAATTATTGATAATCATATTGAACTCTAAATTGAAAATGCATAGGAAAGAGCGAAAATGTCAAAAGCATTTTGTTGGAACGATATAAAGATGACGAAATGTCTCGAATCTAATATGATTGATATTTCTAATATTATCGATTGTCGTAATTGGTCAAACAAGACATTTCAAAAATAAAAATTTGACGTGGCAAGACAATCATATCTGAGTGTTCCTATATGACATGCATGAACTAATTAAATTATTATATTTTAATATACATATAACTAAAATATACACTTAAATTATTTTGAAAATGTTACAGGAAACGAGAATTTGTTGAACCCAACTCGCGTTCTTGTTCTATTATCATCTCTAACCAATATTGAAAGACCAAAGCTAAGAAAATAAAGATATATATTAAATATATTTTTTTCTAAAGAAGATATCCAATAATTACAGTTAGCTATAAAATTTTATTCATGTCAATTTTTTTAATAGTCAGCTATAATCAAACTAAAAATATATATGTTTGGTACCTGTTATGTTGACCCGCTGAAACTCATCAAACTTGTGATAGACATCAGCAGAAGTGAGTGGAAGAGAAGCTGCATATCTTGAAGTATAGTAATTGACACCAATAAAATCAAATGACCCTTTCACTTCAATTTTCTCATCATCTGTAAAATCTATAAGCCCATTTCTCACCAGGCTCTTCATTACAAATGGGTAGTCCCCAAATACTAGTGGCTCCATTAACCTGCAAAATAAATCCACATTATATATTTGGATTTTGAAAACCTTACTATTGTAATTAATCAAATAGTTTGGGTTTGAGTTAATTTAGTACCACCCTACTAGAAAATCAAATGCTCTTTGTGATGCATCTCTATCGAGTTTTGTTTCTCCGTAAGGCTCGAACCATTTCGTCACCAATGAAATGCCAATTTCTCCGAGTTGGGTCGCCTGCGAGTTAAATAGTGTTAGTATTACGAGACAATAATTTTACTATTGTTTAACATTCTTTGTGTGGATAATTATAACGAAAAGTGATTGTGTACTATCTTCACTTTCAACCTCGTTAAATAATTGTAATAACTTGCAAAAGTGAGAAATTAATTAGTCAACTCCAAATTCAGCACATGTGAGTTAAATAAGTCAGTATAACCTTATGAAAGTTTAAACTTTTTGTAGAAATAATTACAAAATATGATCGTTTACTTTTGCAAAAAATACGTTGTTGTATACTATCCAATTTTTACACTGTTTTCAAAAATCCGTCAAAACAAATGAAAAATTGATAATGTGCATGTCACATGAACCCTCGTTCTTAAAATAATAACATTACTCATGTAATAAAAATAATTAATATTTTTCCAAATTCTTACATGTAATATAAGTACTATAATTATTTTTTAACTTTTATACATAATTTTTTATTTGAATTACAATAATTTGTAATTCACTTTTAACGGTGTCATTACCTATGAAAAAAAATGTAAATTCACAATAATTTTTACAAAACTGAAATAGTACAAAGGTAATTTTAAGATAATTATTTCTTTTATGTCATTTACCTGATATTTGTGTTGGTAGAGTTGGGCAGCTGCAGCATGGGCCAATATGATGTGATGGGTGGCAAGAAATGGATCTGTTAGTAATCCAATGCTTCACTCGATGGCCAAAATTTTGAAAACAAATCTCGGCGTATTCTTTAAAGTCAGCCCTGTTATCAACTCGATAAAATAGATAATTAAAGACAGTCCAATACACGAGACTTACAAAAACTCAATATGAGGGCACAGTGGCGGATCCGGGGGGGGGGACTGGGGGGCCCCTTGGCCCAGGAATTCGAAAAAAAAATCATACGAAGTTTTCCCGAAAATTAGATATACCCCCCTTACATTCTGATATATGTACAAAAGTTGTGTAATGTAATAATAAAAGTAGTGTAGCTTAGTGGTAAGTTTGTTGAATTTTATCCACAAGGTCATGAGTTCAAACTGTGGGCTTTTAAACTCTCTTATATGAAACATCTTTAATTTTTACTTTATTTATTGGTTCATAATTATAATTATTTTTACTAATTATTGTATCAGCTAAATTATTTTTTTCGTTTCCCACTAAAAAAATTTGCTTTTTCCATTATAATTT
>JAYMTP010001264.1:0-25117 GCA_036897365.1 Geranium brycei | reverse complement strand
ACGACGAGCACGCTCAACGGACAGCAAGCAACACGCCCCAAGCCTCCACCCAGTCCGGGCTGCCCAGCCCAACCTTTGAAAACCCCTGCGCCTCCTTCCAATCACGCCAGAATCTCTTAACACGCTCAAACATCGAGCCTATCACACACGGAGTTCCTGACCAACATTTTAAATTCCTGCCCTCCCAAATTCCCCAACAGAGCATGATAACCCATTTAAGGTCCTCCATAGAGCCCACCTGGAACCAATCACGCAAATTAACCCCGCAAGGCAGCCTCTGAAGCCCACGAACCTCCTCAGCATCCCAGACATTACCCAGGCACACACACTCTGTAAATAAATGCACCGCCGACTCGGCAGCAAGCCCACAAAGAATACAAAAGCCATCAGAGTCCACACCTTTAGAAATAAGAGCTTTCTTAGAAGGAAGACAGCCCGAGACCAATCTCCCCGAAGAACCGAGAGTCCTTGCACACAAAACATTAATAAATAAGGGGATAACGGATCGCCCTGCCTAATGCCTCTCCCTGGTACTATAGGCCCCATCTCCTTGCCCGACGACACCACCATATAGGACACCGACGAGATACAACTAAAAATCAAAGCTGCCCACCTTTCTGAAATCCCCATTCTAATCAACATTGCCCACAAAAAGTCTCATTCCACTCGATCATAGGCTTTGCTCATATCCAACTTAAGTCTCATAAACCCCGTCGATCTCGTCCGTTTACAATTCAAGTAATGGTTAATCTCAAAAGAGACCATGATATTATCTGTAATGAGTCTCCCCGGAACAAAAGCACATTGAGAAGAATCGACAACCGTCCCAAGTAAAGGCTTCATTCTATTAGCAAGCACCTTAGCCAGAATTTTATAAAGGACATTGCATAAAGCAATAGGTCGCAGATCACTCATAACAGAAGGAGGTGTCTTTTTAGGAATAAGTACAATATTCGTAGAGTTCAAACCCGCAGGCACTTGGCCGAACTAAAAAAAGTCAACAACAAAACGAAAGATATCGTCCCGCAAGAGCTGCCAATGAGTTTGGAAAAACCCTGGATTTAAACCGTCCGGTCCGGGAGACTTTGCTGGCTCCATATCAAATAACGCTATTCGCACCTCCTCCAATAATAAAGCATTATGGGCATCCGAAATAGTTGGATGGACAAGCTGCAACACAGGCTCCATGTCGACACCTGACGACGAGAATATGTCCCGAAAATAATTAGAAATTAACTCAGGCAGCCCCGAATTCCATCCCACCTCCACTCCAATGTCCCTCCTCAAAATCTCCAACTTATTAGCCCTGAACCTCGCACTCGCCTTAGTATGGAAATAACGGGAATTCCTATCCGCCTCATTGAGCCAGAATTGTTTACAACGTTGAAGCCATTTTACTTCAGCTAGCACTAACAGCTCGTCGAGACTTGCCTGAGCCTGAGCACTTCTTTCCACATCCTCTGGCCTTCTACTCCCTTTAAGGCGACGAATAACCTCCGCCACCTCCCTCAGTTCCCTTTTTTGCCCAAACGAATGCTCCCTGCCCCAACCATCAAGTCTGGCCCCCAGCACCTTCACACGCTGAACAATCCCGACACCCTCTGTTTCTGCACAAGTCTCCTCCACCAACTACTGACACTCTGGGATACCCGTCCAAGCATTCTCGTAACGAAAGCGCATCACATGTCTGTTTGTAATCCGAACACCCGGATCGATCCAGATAGGCATATGGTCCGACGAAGACACCCCGAGATTCCGCAACGAACTCCCCGGAAACAAATTCAGCCATCTCATGTTAACCAACGCCCTATCCAACTGAACTTCGAGCCAATGCGGGGATCCACGACCACGATCCCAAGTGAACCTGTGACCATGAATTGGAAGATCCACGAGACCAACCTCCCCCAATGCCTGAACAAAACCATCAATCAGAGCCTTCGGGTACACTCCTCCTCCCCTCCTATCATCCTGACAAGTAATATTATTCAAATCTCCCACAACAACCCACAGGAGAAAGTTATCACGTCATAACAATTTAAGCAAACTCCATGTTAAGTGTCGCTTAGCCCAAGCAGGTTCACCATAGCACCCCGTCAATCTGTTCGTTCTCAAACCCCCCACCGACACCCTTGAATCAATATGGCGTCTTGAAAACGACACAACTTCCGCTTCACTCACATGCCTCCAGAACATGGCAATCCCCTCACTCCTTCCCACGGGATCAATGGCAAGAAACCCCTCAAACCGGATTCTCGCCCGAACCATCTCCACTCTTTCCCTAGAACACATTGTTTCACTTAGAAAAATGAAATTGGGGACCTTTCAAGCAACAAGCTCAAGTAGGAACTGTAATGCACGTGGGTTCCCAAGCCCACGGCAGTTCCACGCAATGGTACTCATGGCTCCACGCGCCCCCCCCGGGACCCCGCCAACTCTTTTAAATGAACGGTAACCATCTCGCGCCCAGTAGGCAGGTCTCCCCTTCTCCCATCCTCCTTATCCACTCGTCTCCGTTTGTGCCCTCCGACCCTAGATTCAGTAATATCCATACACCCCTCCATCTCCTGATCCTTTCCACACATCTCCTCTTCCCTATCCATTTCCCTCCCCCCAGCACCACCTGCAGAAGATTTTGCCAAGCAATCGTCCTCATCGCAAGATGACAGCTCCTCCATACCAGTACGAAGATACTTAGACGCGTCTACATAGTGATTCGACCGCGGTTGGGCTCGCATCCAAACCCCATAAGGCTTCTGACCATCCGGGGTCGGCCGATCACACACTCTGTCAGTATGACCAATCCTCCCGCACATAAAGCAAAAGGTCGGAACTCTCTCATATTGAAAAGTAGCCCAGCATTCACGACCCACCGAATCGAAAACCCAGAAACCTTCAAAAACCCGAAACCCTCAGTACCATATCAGTAGAGGACAAGACTGGCCTGTGTGTATTTGTGACTGTGTGAGATAACTCCAAACCTCCATTCACTAGTTTATGACTTCATATATAAACAAATTAAATTAAGTTCATATTTGTCATAGTTCGGCTAAGAAATGTTCGTTTGGGAGCTACCAAGCTTGCACCATTGAGCTCGAAAGTAAATAATTAAACTCAAATTCAACTTCACTTAATCCAATTAATTTAGTTTCACTATAAATACATTAAAAATTGAAGCTTATATTTTATATTAAATAAATGCTAAATGAGTATATTCAAGAATCTATTGGAAACTTAAATAATTAAATTTATCCAATTGTAATTATTCTCACTGTCCACGTGTCAGTTTTTAGGACAACTTAGTTAATTAATTAAAGTAACCTGAAAATGGAATTAACAGTTAATAACTTAATATTATCTGTATGTGAACGGAGATGGAGAAGAAACGGAGCAATATCAGATTCTGAGTGTCAGTTCGATTCTCATCTCCAATACGTAACATCGATTCTCAATTCAATCCAAACCCGTTTCTCATTCTCGATCGACCCATATAAAAAATCCCCACTTTTTCCCTCGATTTCCCAAGAAACAAACAGGGTCCTGAAAATCGAATTCTAGGGCTCGAACCTCGAAAATCCCAAATCTGTGGACCGATCGATCGAAATGGCCTAAAATTCTCATCTCTATGCGTAACAGCGATTCGTTTCACATTCTCGATCGACCCATATAAAAAATCCCCACTTTTTCCCTCGATTTCCCGAGAAACAAACAGGGTCCTGAAAATCGAATTCTAGGGCTCGAACCTCGAAAATCCCAAATCATCTCCATACGTAACATCGATTCTCAATTCAATCCAAACCCGTTCCACATTCCCGATCGACCCATACAAAAAATCCTCACTTTTTCCCTCAAATCCCAAAACCTGGATCGATCGATCGATTGAAATGGCTCAAAACTACTTGCAGGAGCAGCTGAAGAAGCTCCCACAGCGGATCATCCTGATCCGGCACGGCGAGTCTCAGGGCAACCTCGACACGGCGGCGTACACCACCACGCCGGACCACAAGATCCACCTGACGCCGCAGGGGATAGCTCAGGCTCGCACCGCCGGCGACGCCCTGAGGGACCTGATCGCGCGGTCGGCGTCGGGGTCAGGCTGGAGGGTCTACTTCTACGTGTCGCCGTACGAGAGGACGCTGTCGACGCTCCGGGAGATAGGGAGGTCGTTCCCGAGGGAGAGGATCATAGGGGTGAGGGAGGAGTGCAGGATCAGGGAGCAGGACTTTGGGAATTTCCAGGTCGAGGATCGGATGAAGTCGATCAAGCAGACCAGGGAGCTGTTCGGGAGGTTCTTTTATAGGTTCCCGGAGGGGGAGTCGGCGGCGGACGTGTTCGATCGGGTTTCGAGTATGTGTTCTTTTTGTCTCGTTGGTTGGTTCGGTGATTTGGTGTTTGTTCTGATGTGGGAATGTTGTGGGAATATTGTTTTGTGCATTTGTTTGATCATTTGTGGGAGTGTTATGTGTTTTCTGTGTGTTTTGTTTTGTCATCATAATGTGGGGTTTGTGGGGGTATATGAGTGATTGCTGATGTTGAATTGTGTTTTCTTTAAATTTGGTGTTTATGGGGATTTTTGGAAAATGGTTTGAGGTGGGATGGATGCAATGTGATTGACCTGTGGATAAATGCTAGAAATTGAATGTGATTCGGAAACGGGACTTGAGGTGGATTGATCCATAGGAGTAGATAGAAGAACTCGTGGATAGAAGTAATACAAACTGAGATAAACATGCTATACTTAAACCGATAAGATGTCTAGCTTTGTTTGAGGGATTGTTTGGTTATTTTTTCTAATGCACGAGCACTTGTATGAACTAAGGCCCCAAATCTTAGTAAGTTTTCTACTTATAGTTAGTTAACATGTCTTTTGACGATTGAGATCAGCCTTGTCTTGCTGAAGTTAATTTGACTGAAGACTTACCTTGATTGGCTTAGCTCTTACAGTGCCTATTATTTTCTTCCCTTTATTTTGGTGAAAGGTGAAATTGGTATGTCCTAATGACTGATTTGGTTAATTTCATAGTTTAGTTAGGGCAGTTCCTGTTTATTGCTCTTAAGAGGTAATTATTAGGTCGAAAATAATTGGAAGTGAATGGTGAAGCTAAAACCGATTCGGGAATTGCTTCACACTGTGGCTATGTTATGTGAACCCTTTCTCATTTCATCTGGAAAAAAATCGTCTTTTCTCAAGAAATGTCTTTGTCATTTGATCCATGACCTTTTCATCCTTTTGCTTGTTGTGGGCTCAATTCCTTTTTCAGTTAGATTAGAGCCTCTTCCCGTGTATTTCTTTAAAAGCCGAGTTACAATGCAACATACTTTCAGACATCTTGAATTGCTCTTCATAGACCTTCATGAGAAATAAAGACACATTCACCTTTGATTTGACATGGATTTCAAAAACCTTAAGTTACTCGTTTAAGAACATTTTGCTGCATTATTACTCATTATTTGAGCTGCATATATGTCGCTTCCTTTGCTTTTGGAATCAAGTGGTCAAATATCTCATTCTTCTTTCTTGTGTGTGAATAGTTAGTATGTAGAATCTGCACAGAGCAACATTTTATTTTCTTTACTTGAATTTGGATATAACTGTGTGAGTAGAATGCATACAAGAAGTTGCTATCGCTTGAAATTTACATATTACAAGTTTTGCTCGATTTTGGCTATCTTGTAAAGAACATTCGTCGTGATAGTTGAAACTCCCTTCCGTTCCAAAATAAGTGTCCTCATTAGTGTAGTTAGCGCTTTATGTTGAAAAACTCGTACGAGGTTATTGATGGTAAACTATGCATAATTGTATTGAACGCTGTTTTTGGTACATGCATTTTAGGGAATTTGGAACCACGGTATTAGTATTTTGGGAAAATTGCAAAAAACTGCCCTATAGTAAGTAACTAAGTATACTTTTGCAAAATGGTGTTGTGTTGTTTGCTGATAGCAAAAAGGTGTTGTGTTGTTTGCCTTTCTTTTGCAAAATGTATGTATTTCTTTAAAATAAAAAGGACAAAATTACCCCTGAAATTTAAAATTATTTTTTTAAAAAAATACATTTTAAAAAAGTTTTTCTATTTTATCTTTTAACTAAAATTTGTATGATCAAATTTTCTAATATAATTTTTTAGTTAAACTATTTTTAAGTTGAAATTATTTTTAAAAATTATGTTGTAAAAGTCTTAATTCTTAATTTCAGGGGAAATTTCTTCATTTTTATAAAAATACATACATTTTGCAAAACTAATGCAAACAACACAACACCCTTTTGCAAAAGTGTCATATAATAGGGCACCTTTTTGCACTTTTCTTTATTTTATATCCGAACGCCATATTTTCTCTAGTGAGGTCTAGCATTCGAATTCTGATTAAAAGAAGGCAAAATGAACAATGCAGGTTTCTTCGAATCACTCTGGAGGGACATAGACCTGAACAGGCTTCAGCACAAAGGTGCCTCCAACGACCTAAACCTCGTGATAGTCACCCACGGCCTGGCGTCGCGAGTGTTCCTCATGAAGTGGTTCAAATGGACGGTCGAGCAGTTCGAGTGCCTGAACAACCCCGACAACTGCGAGGTGCGCGTGATGCAGCGAGGGCACGGCGGGGAGTACAGCTTGGCGATCCATCACACCGAGGAAGAGTTGATAAAATGGGGACTCTCCGAGGAAATGATTGCTGACCAGAAATGGCGGATCAATGCTGACAGGGGCGATTGGAACGGGAGCTGCTCCTACAATCTCGACAAGTTCTTTGACTTCAATGATAAAAAAGACGATGATGAAGACTGCAATGGGGAGAACGAGTTCTTCGACGTCAATGGCCCAGAAGACGATGAAGCATAGGCGTTATGTTATCGGGTATTTCGGTTCGAAATTTATTTCATTCAATTTTGCACTTGATTGCTTGCTTTCTTGTTCATGGTGTATCTATACATATTCTCATGTTGATGATGGTGGGGGAGAATTCTAACAATTAATTGGCTTCTACAGCAATTTTAGTTCTTAGTCTGAGTTCTGATTCAGTGAAAATTTGTATACTTACTGGTTCTTCTTTCAATCAAATATATATTTTTTGTTCCAGCTGAAATTTTGGATTGTTGAGGGTTATTTTGAGACAGGGAAAAAGTCAGGGGTTAAAATGCAATAAAGTAAATAGTTCAGGAACTATCTTGCAACACTTTCTGGTGGAAATACATGAATACAGATAGTTTCTTGGTTATTACATTATGTTATAATTGAAATTTGGATAGTTGAGTTGAATTGAAACAGGAAAAAGTTCAGGGACTAAAATGCAATAAAGTAAATAGTTTAGGGACTATCTTTAAACATGTTCTGCTAAAAATACATGAATACAGATAGTTTACTGGTTATTACAGTTAAGGAACAAACAAAACATGTTCAGTCAAATACACTTTTAACTGAAATTTGGATAATTGAAGGGGTTGTTTCAAAAAAGGAAAAAAGTTCAGGTGCAAAATTGTACCAGAATAAATAGTTGAAGGACTATTTTACAACATTTTCTGCTTAAAACCAGAGATGCAAAACCTGTAGTTTCTTAGTTATTACAGTTATCAAACAAATATAAACATGTCCTGTAAATAAGTTTTCTAAAAATTCCCTACTAGTCCGGTTAATTCTCCCGACCAGCACTCATTTTATATCATGCAACTTTTCTTTTTGTAAAATAGGTCCAAAACTTCAGGGGCTAAAATGGAACAAAGTAAATAGTTCAGGGACTATCTTGCAACATTTTCTGCTTAATAACATACATGAAAACACAGTTTATTGGTTATTACAGTAACATGTTCTACAATCCAACATTTCCTCTGCAAAACATAGTAAGAACTTGATTCAACTTAAATAAACACTATCCAAGACGGCGAATCCAGCCGCCACCCCGCCTTCATTTGACGATGCTATCTTTGTCCGCATCAGGTATCCGCTTTGTTCATTCACGATCACCTTCTCGTTGTTCCTGCACAATTGTGTATAATTGCATGAAAAACAATAATTTATCCTAAAGAATGTGCTTGACATGGATTGCGAGTGAAATCGAGAGCATAGGAAGTCGTTTTTTTGAATTCATCCAAGTTATTGACGACTAGAAACTGAGTTTTGGAATTGAAGTAACGCGTTCTGAAGAATTATCGCTGCAAATCCCGAGTTCTGAAGAACTATGAAACTTGACTTAAGTACCTCAATTTAATCCCGAGTTCTGAAGAATTATGAAAATTGACTTGTGTACCTCAAATAATCGTTGTATATCCCGAGTTCTGAAAAATTATGAAACTTGACTTATGTACCTAAAGTAAGCGCTATAAATCCCGAGTTCCGAAAAATATGATGGTTATGACTTAGGGACCTCAAGTGATAAAAATCCCGAGTTCTGAAGAATTATGATACTAGTTGTGACTTAAATCCCGAGTTCTGAAGAAATTACTTAAATCCCGACTTCGGAAGAATTACGATACTGGCTATGACTTAAATCCAGATTTCACAAGAAATATGATTGCTAGCTATGACTTAAATCCAGAGTTCACCAGAAATATGATGCTAGAGCTATGACTTAAATCCCGAGTTCCAAAGAATTATGATTCTGGCTATGACTTAAATCCCGAGTTCTAAAGAATTATGATTCAAGCTATGACTTAAATCCTGAGTCCTGCAGAATTACGATTCTAGCTATGCCTTAAATCCCGAGTTCTGAAGAATTATGATTCTAGCTGACTTAAATCTCGAGTTTTGAAGAATTGTAATACCAGCTATGAAATCCCGAGTTCTGAATAATTATGATATTACTATGACTTAAATCCCAACTTCTGAAGAATTATGATTTTAGCTATGACTTCAATCCCGAGTTATGAAGGATTATGATACTAGCCACGACTTACATACCTCAAGTAAGCGCTATAAATCCCGAGCTCCGAGAGGGCGTCCTCTCTGTGGCAAACGCCATCGCGCATCAGAAATGCAGGAGAGATCGACGGGAAAATCCTCTGCATGAGGATGTATGCGGCCTCCTCTTCTGAGCCGTCCCTCTGCAGTCTCAGAAGGGACTCCCTCAGATCATCACCGTAAATATTGTTTCCTGAAATGGGGTCGTGATTCGTTAGAAGCATCCGAGTGAGAACACAATATCAGAACCCGAGCACGTTTTGGGAAACACACAAACCTCCACCTTCTCTTTGGGGCTTCATGACGTACAGTTCGGGATTCTCGATCGCTTTCTTGACGATATCCGGGTCGTCCAGGCTCCAGAGTCCGGCAAAGCACTTCCTTACTTTGGCGATGTCCTCTTCGTCGTCGAGAAACCTGTTGACACGATGGGAAGCTTGAAGCAGATGCATAAATGGTGAAATCGAGCAACAAAAGCCGTTCAGATCATTACCTCTCAAGTACGTTCGGTTTTGCAAGTTCTTGTTGAATCTTCTTCGTGCCCGCCAAGTGATATGATATCGACGGGCATTTGATGGCAGAAGACTCCTCCATGAATAACCTCGCTCTCCATTCCTAAAAACGTCAAATGGATTATAGAGGATATTACGATATACATCATTTCCCGAAATTTCAAATATTGAGCATCACAACCCAAGACCAGATTTTCTATGTAAGACACTAAAACCAGTGTTCAATAAATCCGATAGGTGCCACTCGGGCGGATAGGGCCTCTAGGGAATTAGTCAGATTAATTGACTAATTGGAGATTAATTGGAGACTAACCAGACTAGTCGGAGATTTTTAGAACAACAAATTTATCATTCAATTTATTTATCTTTTGTTATACTCTTAAACAACAAAAAACGTTTCATAGAAAATATTGGCATGTTTTAGTAAGCAAATGAAAGAAGTACTTACCGATTCCGAGGGATAATCAGATGGCGTGTACCCGGCTCTAAAATAAACAACTGAAACCGGCAAGCCATCTCTGCAAACAGAACGATATCAGATATCAAAGTCTGAAATATATAGCAAAATCTACAAAACTCGGGAAAAAAGGTTCCATGGCGTGAGACTAAGACATACACGACAAGAGTTCCGTCTGGTTGAACTGTGCCATTTGCGTCGATCTCTGCCAGCGTTTTTCGGATGGTTGTGATATTATGTGTGTTAAAAAGCTCAGGAACACAACTCCAAGAAAAAACCGAGAAATGAACCAACAGATAGATATATCACACAAATGGAAAGGATATTTTTCCTTCAATACCGAAGAGAGCCAGTGTTGGTCATACATGTTGCGTTCTTCTGCTTGGACTACACACAAAACCACGGCACTGCAAGAAGAAGCTCAAAGTTAAATCTCACATCGGTTGAGAAAATCGAATTCATGAAATGGAAAAGAGAAGAAAAAAATATCGGTTAAAGTAAAAGCAAACCTCGGGTTATTGTATTCGGTCCAAGCTTTAGCGAGTGCCTCCGCAAACTGAGTAACAGCATTATTGGTTTGGACCCTTTTGGAGTCCAAACCAATGTGTTCTCCGTAGTTAGCAAGCAAGTTCCTGCAAGGTGACGATGAAGATTCGTATAATTTATGATAATTCTCTGCAGTTCGGAGTTTAGAGATAAATATAGATGAATTAACCTGTGTAGCTCGCTGACGAGACAGCTAAGGCCGGGAAAGGAAGACGAAATCGTGTTCATTTCGATTTGGAGAAGTGATTTGGTTTGTTCGTCGAGCATATAATCCGAGCGATGCAAACCCAATCGTATTTCCTGAATCAACAAATGAAACGAGAACAAGCACATTTGAGAATTCTGAAAGAAACACCTTTCTATTTCTAAGAAAACCAATAACTGTCATAAATTAAGATCGTGAAACCAAAATACTTAAAAAGGAAAAATTACAAGTTAAGATAATGAAACAAACAACTAGCTTCTGCTCTAATAGGTATATGCACTAACCTCTTTCTTGTTAGTTTCTAGCATCTTGGAATGGATATCCAAAAGTCTAGAGGTGAAAGTGTCAACCTTCTTTGTTCTGCAATTCAAAGATCAAAAGATACATACAAATTTGGTCGGAATAAGTTTGAAATTAAACAAAAAAAGAAGGCGTGAACTAGAAGAAACCACAATATAGATCTTTTGTAGAAAGTTACAATCCTACAAAGAGTAGAAAGCTAGAAAAAAATATAGATTTACATGACGAGGAAGTAAATATATGTTTGAATAAACATCTTAATTAAGTGTTGCAACGTTATGGTTTGAATACAAATTCATTCTACACTAATTTATGAACAGAGGCCAAAGCGTAACCACATACATAAACAGTAATGGGCGAGGGAGAGGAGAGAAAACCTTGATAGTGATTCCTGTAAGAATTTACCGTCTAAACTCACTCGATCCACAAGCTCGTTGAAAATGGGTGCAAGGTCACACGCTTCCCTCCATATAGCTTCCGGTAACAACACAGGAAAAAGGGAAAACGGGGCATGAACCAATCCCACTCCAGGTACTCTTCCCGACCTCTGCAGATTCATGCACACCAAAACCAGATTCGGGTACCATCAATTAAAAATCCCTTCAATTTCCTTTTTCTTTTGCATGAATAGTGTTATTGAAGAAAAATAAGATGCAGGAGCAGGACAGAAACCAACACCCTTAGCAAAAACGCCAAAAGGGATCAACAAATACAAGAAACAACTAAAGTGGTGAGGCAAACAATTCAAAGGAACAACCCTTCATTTACAAAATAAATCCCTCTATTCGATGGAGAATCACAGTTTAAATGTCACACCAAACGTTTTGAATTCATATGTTTCCAATAATTCTCTTGTAGAGCCAAGTAGCACTCTGATCAGAAACAATGCATCCAAAAACATAGCAAATCTAAGCTACGATCGTGAAGAGAAAAAAACTAAAATCGAAAATAAAATAAACGCATTTTGCTTCAAAGTCCAACTTAGCTCAGATTCCAAACCACATGAGCTATCTATCCTTCAATCAGTATGTTACACCATACAATTAAACTATCATTTCTTCCTTAGGTATATTATATATTTAAACACAAACCTATGTCTCCAAGCAAGGTGAATGAACAATGAACATAAAACTTCACAAACTCTCCAACCAGAGCTATGTAAAATCCCACCTTCTCAGATACAATCTGTGTTGTAAAGCTAATACAAACACTCACATAAAAAAATTATCAAAAATAATAATATTTGATTATAACAAATCATGAACCAAGAAACCCATAACTGTGAACTGATCTCCAAGAAAAGCTGAATGAACAATGAGCATAAAATTCCACAAATTCTCTAAATAAACCTGAAAAAAATCGCACCTTCTCCATGATATAACACGTGTTCTAAAAGCCATAGCACAAACAAGCTCATAAAAATTTGATCATAACAAATCACGAACCAAGAAACCCGTAACTGTGAACTAATCTCTAATCAAGCTGTATGAACAATGAGCATAAAATTTCACAAATTCTCCAACCAGATCTTCTCCATGGTACAACATGTGTTCTAAAAGTTATAGCACAAACAAGCTCATAAAAATGATCAAAAATATATAATTTGATCATAACAAATCAGAACAGTGAACTGATCTCAATCATTCAATTAAGCTCAAAATCCAAAAAAAAACAACAACCAGAACCATAACCTAAGAAAAAAGCAGCTAGACTGACCTGTGAAGATCTGTCCCCAACAACAAGCCCATGAAGAGAGCTCCAAACAAGAGCATCACAAACCATCTTCTGAAGCAAACCCTCATCAACACTGCTATGAACACTCTCCATCTCTTCTCCAACTTTCTGGGTCTCGAGAGGCAAAGCTGAAACTGAAAAATTCCGAAATGGGTGCTTTTGATTCAGACTGTTCAGATTCTCCACGGCTCTGTGGATGGTGTTGAGGCACGAGGAGCAAAGATTCGATTTTGATTTCGATGGCGACGAGAAACGGAAAGTGGAGAAATGGGTGTGGGCTCTACGGCAAGGAGGAGGAGAAGAGAGGGTCGAATGTGAGGAACGAACCAAAACGCCCATTTTTGCCATTTTTTTGTCGTCACTTTCACTTTATACGTTAAAGGTCGATGCTTTGTGACTTTCTTTTGGACCAAACAGAAGTGGAAAATTTAGATTTTGATTCAATGTTTTGTGCCTTTTAGAATTAGTATGATATCAGTTTCTCATTTTTGGGATGTGAATTGTTGTGGTTCTTTTATTTTTTTTATAATTTTTTTTGTAAATAGGGTCGTTCACTTCGACACGAGATGTTAATGGTCGGGTTCTAAACGGATTCAATGATTCATGTTGGATCAGAAATACCGGGTCTTTGTCGGGTGAGATGACAACAGGGCGGAGTTAGAGCAGATTTAGCGATCTATATCAAATCAAGAGTGTCGAGTCTCTATCACATGAGATGAAACAAGGTAGAGTTGGAGCAAATTTAACATCTCGTCGAAAGTCTAGTCTTATTTCCTTAAGTTACTAACCTATGACTCAAGTCTTATTTCCTTAAATTACTCCAGTAACCTATGACTCAAACCACGACTTATTTTCTTAAGTTACTAACCTATGACTCAAGTCTTATTTCCTTAAGTTACTCCAGTAACCTATGACTCAAACCACGCTTCGTCCTTTTTGGAACGGGGTCTCTAATGGCTTGGGTAGGGCTTTTTACGGTTCAAATTCATTCAAAATTGAACCAATGAAATTCAATTTGGTTCGGTTTTAAACATATCGACAATTTGATTCATTTTTTATGAACTGAATTTCATGAAATTTTTAACATTTTAGACATTTTGAGTTATTATGACTTACCTTTTTCAGTTGGATTTTTTATAAACTAGTTTTCATGAAATTCTCTTATTTTTAACCAATATTGACTTTTTTTTTTGTTTATACAAATCTTTATATATTTTTAATTATAACCTAAGTTGTGGCACAAATTTGTTAACCAAACTAAAATCCAAGAAGTCCAAGAACATGAAGAAAAAAAAACATACAAAATACACAATACTCCTATATTCAGACATTCTAAACTTTCAAACGTTTACATACAAATATTAATATTTCCTATTGAACACTCTCATTTTTGTTTAGTCTCACAAAGATGCATCTCCATTGATACCACCAGTTCCTCCTCTCCTGCTTGCAGTTGTGTTCTTCAGTATCTGCACATTTCAAACCACAAAATTGACAGATCTCGGGCGAAAAATATCCCGAAAAAAAATGTGCATCGAGTTGAGAACATAGGAATTCATAAAACCGCGAAAAAAAGAAAGTAAGCGGAGCACATTTCATGGCGTGGCCTCAATTTTAAGGATCTTTCTAACGACATAGAGTTGATGGATCGAGTTCAGTAGCAGTATTTGTCTACCTGATCAAATATCAGATAAAAACCATGTTCGGTGCTCTTATGAAACCGAGAAAAGAAACGTTACATAGAACATAATATGGACTCGGGGGCGTTTGTACCAAAATTGAAGCCTGCCTACCCTACCAACAAAGACTTCATGTCTATAAGGTACCAGAATAGTCAGAGCGGGCGGTAAATAATAAAAAAAGGTTGGCATGTGTCGCGAAACCTACTTCTAAAGACTTATTGGTGTTCTACAACTAATATGTACCCTACAACACAAGGAATTGCTCCAATCTACACATAAGCTGTCATTTTAGGACAGTTTATGCGTATAGATGCATCTCACGTATGATGTGTGTAATAACTAAGATGACTAAAATTTCCATATCTTAAGATTCAGCTCAAGAATAAATGTGCATGATCATTTACCTCAAACGCTTGATTATACACAAAAGAGAATTGCAAAAGGGTGCCCTATTGTATGACACTTAAGCAAAAGAGTGTCGTTTTGCTTGTATTTTTTTTGCAAATGTGTGTAATTTTATAAAAATGAGGAAATTTCCCCTCAAATTAAGAACTAAGACTTTTACTGTAACAATTTTAACTTAAAAATAGTATAGCTAAGAAATTACATTACAAACTTTGATCATACAAATTTTAGTTAAAAGATAAAAACAGAAAAACTTTCCAAGTATTTGATTAAAAAAATAATTTTTAGTTTCAAGGGTAATTTCGTCATTTTATAAAAATACACACATTTTTGCCAAAAAATGTAAACAACACAACCCTTTTGCAAAAGTGTAATATAATATGGCACTTCTTTACAATAATCACTGCATAAAAACAAAACTAATCAAGAGTTCCACTGGCTGTAAATATGAGCATAATATCCACTATTAATGGTCATTCTTGTATTTATTTTCACTATTTACTTGAAAAGGCGATAAAATAGGTCATTCTTGTCCCCAACTGGTGTCCCTCGGGATACTTCCTAGGTCCATAGGGGTTTCGAGTGGCACTTCAAGAGAATACACAGGAAAAACCACATTACGTGCCGTGAAAAGATAACAATACATAAGATGAGTTAGGGGTTTCGAGTGGCACTTCAAGAGAATACACAGGAAAAACCACATTACGTGCCGTGAAAAGATAACAATATATAAGATGAGTGAAAACCCAGAAAATGATGGATGGTGACATAACCAACCAGCAAGTATACCACAAGTTACAATCCAATCTTATCCGTAACCATCCAAACCTAGACGTATCATCAAAGGTTCGTATGGGCATCAGGACCCACCAAACTATAAGCCCACGCCCACGTGTTTTGTCTAGCTAGGCCATAGTAGACAGAAAACACTATAATAAATTTAAGAAGATCGCAGCCCTCTAAACTCATTTGAAGTTTTCAATGCTACGTCTCAAATTGAGAAACCTAAAAACTAGCACGATGGCAAGGTTACGTATCAAGATCAACTTGGAAATGCTATAAACACAACTGCTCTAATTTAACCAACAATCCTAATTAACTGTCCAATTTCATTAAGTGCGAGCAAGCTAAGGGCGGATAAACACTAAGGCTAAGCATAGTAAATTTAAGAAGATCGCAGCCCTCTAAACTCATTTCAACACTACGTATCAAATTGAGAAACCTAAAAGCTAGCATTATGGCAAGGTTGTGTATCAAAGATCGACTTGGAATTGCTATAAACACAACATTTTCCCTAATTTAACCAACAAGCAATGATCCCAATCAACCATCCAATTTCATCAAATGCAAGCAAGCAAGCAAGCTAAGAGCGTCATTGAAGTCAAGATCACAGCAATTATGATATAATGTAATGGAAATGCGACGTACATGTCTAAGCATCTGGTTCTCGTTCTGCAGCGTGGAGAGCCTCTCCTCAAGCTCCAAGTTCTTCTTCTCCAAGTCTTTGACTCTCACCTCCAACTCGGTTAAGTACGCCTTCTTCCTCTCCCTCGCCTGCTGAGCTGAGACTCTATTCCTAAGCAACCTTTTGTTGTAAAGTGAATGCAGTGTCAAAGATATGCAATTTCCCAGAAATTGAATCAAACTCAATATCAAAACCAAAACACAAATAGAATAGGAAATAAAAATTTGAACTTTTCCATTACCTTTTGAGTCTCTTGTTCTCTTTATCCGCTGGAGACCTCCCTCTCTTCCTCTGACCCTCCGCCGCCGCCTGAACCGGCCCCGACCCACCCGCTGGAGGCCCCGTTCCTCGCCCGGAAGCGGAGACTCCGGCAACTTCGCCGCCGATCTCAGGCACTCTCCTGATCTCCTCGTCACTCTCCATACCTAACAAGTGACCTAATCACGGTTACGATCCCAGAACTAAAATTTAAGAAAAAAATCAAAACAATAAACAATTCCCAATCAGTACAAAATCCAGATACTTTCATAAATGCCAAATTCCGAGAAAATCAAGACACCCATCTCGAGAAACTCATAAACACTCCAAAACCCAGAGGAAATTTTTTCCAGAAACTTCGAAATCGACGAGACACACATGACCCACGAGTCCACAACCCAGATCGCAGATTTCACGGAGCTAATCAAGCTCGTCGAAGCTTAGAATTCGAAAACCAACCGATTCGTCTCATTACTGAGCTCAATCGGCTAATCAATCTCGACGAACCTTCTTTGAAATCTCGAGAAACTCCTAGAAAAATCAAAACCCAAGTTGAAAATTTCCCATAAACTTCGAAATCGGCGAAACACACACGACCCACGACCCAGACTGCAGATTTCAAAATTCCCACCGAGAAAACGAAAATCAACCGAAACAAAACAACACCATAGAGCTAATCAAGCTCGACGACTCATAGAATTCGAAAATCAACCGATTCTTCGAACACTGAGCTCAATCGCCTAGATCGATCCGTTCGTCCCCAAAAACACAAATCAGGTGAAAATGGACCTTCTTTGACTTCGAGCTGAAGAGCGGAGCTCGAAGACCTCTCGCTGCTCGAAGGAATCGAGCTCCCAGCGACCGAGCTCGTCGCTTGTTCCTGCATTTCTTCGTCTTCTTCACTCAGCTCTCAAAAGCTCAGACTCAGAGACTCTGTTTCAGAGAGAAAGAGAAAAAAAATGGAAAAAAAAGAGCGGGATATTAATTTTTTCTGACAAATAAATAACGGCGTGTTTATTTTCGGAATTTTACAGACCGTCAGATCTATTTCCATCCAACGGTTTTTGAATCGTCATCGTGGAGGCACCGTGGCCACGAGCAGGTGGGTGAATCAAAGGCGGAGGAGGAGAGAGCGTGGAGAGGTTTGGGCCGTCGGATTGACATACGATTGGACGGGTGGGATTGAGTTGAGAAGATAAAGTGCATTGAATTGGGACCGGATTTGATTTATGGGGAAAGAGTGCGCTGGCACGATTTTGGCTTTTCTTGAGTTTTGGAAATATATTAAAAACTATTTTAAATATAATAGTCATATTTACCACATCAAGAGTGAGTTATAGAAAAAATATTAAAAATCACTCTTTAACTTTTTACCTTTTTAGGGGGTAAATGAATATAAAATATTTAAATTGCCTTTAAGTATTGATAAAAATATTTTTAACATAAAAATGTTAATCTTTCGATCAAACTAAAGAATTTTAAATTTATTAAAAAAATATTAATATTTGTGTTTGAGGCAGAAGCCGCCAGCATCAACTTGGTTTGGAATATTATCTTCTTTTAGATAGATAATCAAAGTATTCCGCAGGTCATTTCGTCGTGTATTCAAGTTCCGGTGGTTCTCGAGATAAAGTACTCTGGTTATTTGGACTATTTTGTTTTTATGTATTTTAATGTCCTTTGGTCATTTGCGATTATAGGATTAATAGTCTGGCTATCTTTTCGATTAGCTGGGAGTCAAGTATGGGGTTTATCCAGCATGCTTTAACTGACAGTAGTTGAGATTACGGTGCTGAGTTTGTCCCGCCATCTGTTGCTTCGGTTGTTCGACGTGATGTCGGGTTAGTTGCTTGATAATATTTTTCTTTTCCCTCAAAAAAAATCATGGATGGTCATTTTAGACCCATAATCATGAAACAGGCCGTGATCGAATCAGAACCAAAATTGAAGAACTAAGAACTGTAATTAACAATTCGGTTTTGACTATTAAAATGAGAGAGCCATTTGATTATGGTCCTTAAGATAAAAATTTATCTTTTATTTATACTTTATAATTCGACCGTGTTGTAATAATTAAGTTTTATCGTTCTATTTCTGTATAGAACTTTTATTATTTTCAAGTTAAAATTTTTTGTCAATAAGTCGATATCGAACTCATCTAATTATGACCATAAATAAATTAACCAACAAAAATTGAGAATTAACCAATGTGTAGAACTGAAAAATCGAACCAAAAAACTAGGGACATAACCGAACCGTCCTCTTATATAATAGTTTCAAGCTTCTGTTTCTATAAATTAGGAATCGACAAATTTGGTTCAGTCCGGCTTTTGATCAGTTTGTTCCGGTTTTCAAACCGTGCCACCCCTGTTAAAAATTATTTAGAGTTATATACATACCACTTTCTTAATTTAAGGTTGTTTAATCACAAAGTTATAAATTAATTTTTGCAATTTGCCCATGAAATACTTTGAGAGTACTTGAATGTATCACTTTCTTCTAGAAAGTATAAATTTAAATATGTCACGTGCTCAAACAAAATAAAATTTTATATCGTTATTGAGATTTGAATTTGTAATCGTCGTTTCCAATATATAATCATAAAACTCTTGAAGGTTGAGAGAAGTTATCGCTCTCGTCGTCTTTTTCCTTCATTTTTTCTTCTTTTATCATTTTGAGTTACGAGAAATTTTCGCATGCGTGTACACAAAACATTTTGTTCTCTCTTTTTCGAATGATCGATGACTAAACACTTCAGAATTGCATATTTTAATCGTCCACAACTTCAGACCATATTGTTTACGTGCATAACGTTATCAAAATCGTATATTTAACTACATACTAAGATATTATTTTTGATCGATCTTTACGTTGAGAAGAAGAAATAGATCGAGTTTATGTATGCATGGCGAAATGTGAAGGCTCTAATGAACATATTCAACATCATCATGTTCCTCATCCATGGTACGTTCGTTTTCGTGTTCGGATTCTTCTTCATTCTCTCATTTTAGGTATTTTCATCGTACGTATTTTCATTTTTCGCAAATCTCTACAACAACAAAATTTAAATTGTTTATAGAAACATGATGTAACGTCAATCTTCTCAGTTACGTTTGTCTTTTTCTATCGACATATTCTAAATCTTTTGACTCTTTACGTATATGTATATATCACGTAGAGATTCAGATTAACGTGATGAATTAAATTATCGTAATTAGGGAGTACTTCAAGGGTTCGAGCCCGACCGCAACATTGGAGCAATTCTTGGAAGAGGATAATGTACCTTCTCCTCCCACGAAACATCCTAGAAAACGACATAGTTTATTTCCCTCTATTTCCGCACGAGGTAATAATAATAATAATAATCTCGCTCGATACTCAGCTATCAAACATTATTTTTATCGGCAAATTGTATCAAGATTTGAGCTCGACTATGTTATGATGAAGCAGGACAACACCAAACTTGTGATTCTTAAGAGTTCTTAAGATTATTGTATCAATAATGGGCTCAAGACACACCCATATGTAGAAGGGGGCCCAATATTGCCACTTTACTCCCACCGGGAGAGAGAGGCCCAACAGAAGTCGGGAAAGATCCAACAGAAGTTGAAAATAAAGGCGAGATACCGCAACATGACTCGAACTCAAGACCTTTGGACCCAATTTCAAATGCTTAACCAATTGGTCAAGCAAGCGTTATTTTGAAATACATAACATCAAAATTAACGTGATATTTTCATCTTTCGCAGATTTGACATGTTTTAACAGGACGGAGAAGGAGGAAAGAGAAAGCGAAGAAGCGACTCCCAAAGGAGTTCTAGACGCAAACCTACGAGGAACCTTGGATTCAAACACTATTAGTGATTCGGATTCTCCGAGGAATGGGAAGCCGAAGCGTCGGGTGGTTCGAACATGTGCGAGCTCGAGAACGGGAATGAATTGGAAGAGGTTCTTTGGGTTGTGGAAGAAAAGGTCGATTCAAAGGTTGACTTCGTTCACTCCTGCCGGCGTCCCGAAGTTGACCAAGAAGAGTTCGGGTTCCGGCGAACAAGTTCCTTTGGCTTTGAAGGAGTTTTTGAGCAATTTTGAGAAGCCTTTGAAGGAATTTTCATTGGTTGAATTGCAATTGGCAACCAATAATTTTAGTCGAGGTACATATTATTAGGGTTTTCGTGGCAATGTGTCGGCCAGTTCGTCGGTTTAGTCAATCATGAACATTTGTTAGAGTCTCGTATCGAAAAGATGTGGATTATATTATTACATGACAATTGTCCTGAAGTCTCCGTCTGTTTTGACATGATGTTAAGTTGGTGCTCTGAAAATGTTAGACGCTGGTCAAACAAATATAAAGTCTTTGGTGACTAATTTAGATATTAATCAGAATTAAGCAAATTAATAGAAGACTAATTAGACTAGTCGGATAATTTTAGAACAATGGTGTTAGAGATTGCATGTGGATCGATCATGGGTTGTGGGCCCAAAAAATAGTTTGGAGGAGTATTACAGAGTCAGACCAAACTTTGATACCACGATACTATTTTAAAGCGTTCATCTATGACCAGCTTCAAATTTAAGGTGAATCAGACCTTAACAGTGTTCATTTAATAATACACTAATTTCAATCTTATGTTGCAGAAAACTTGATCGGAAGGGGAGGGTTTTCGGAGGTTTACAAGGGTTCCTTGCCAGACGGAGAACTCATAGCCGTCAAAAGACTAACGGAAGGGACTCCCGACGAAAAAACAACCGAATTTTTATCCGAACTTGGCATCATCGCGCACGTGGATCACCCCAACACCGCGAAATTAACCGGATCTGGAGTCGAAGGAGGAATGCACCTAATTTTCAAACTATCCGAACAAGGAAGCCTAGGATCCATTCTTCATAGTACGTTCATTATTTTCACTCTATTAAAATTCGATCTACTTAAAAACTCAAATTACCATATAATCACATATATATCATTATTTTTTTATATATTTTTTGAAATTTACTTTTAATTATTAATTAACATTTTCATGTCACTAAATCAGGTTCTAGAGGTAAATTATTGGATTGGAGTAGAAGGTATAAAATCGCTTTGGGCATAGCCGATGGTCTTCTGTATCTTCATGAAGATTGTAAAAAACGTATCATTCATAGAGACATTAAAGCCGAAAATATTCTTCTCACAGAAGATTTCGAGCCTCAAGTAAGTTTTATATCATTTAATTTAATTTAATTTCTCATGTTACTAATATTTATTTATTTTTTAAAGTCAAATATGAAGGTCCGTGACAAAATTTTACTATGTAATTAGTTAAACGTAAAATTTAAATTTCGTTACTGTAGTTGAACGTAAAACACTGATTTATTATTGTGTTTGAATCAGATTTGTGATTTCGGACTCGCAAAATGGTTACCAAAACATTGGAGTCACCATAATGTATCAAAATTCGAAGGCACATTTGGGTACATATTTATTATTATTATTTTCTTCGTATAATTCGTTGAGATTACTTATTTTAATAATAAAAATGGGATTTATTTTTATTATATTATATTAATATTAGGTATTTTGCTCCGGAATATTTCATGCATGGCATAGTCGACGAGAAGACCGATGTTTATGCTTTCGGAGTTTTGCTTCTAGAGCTCATAACCGGTCGTCAAGCTTTGGATGATTCGCAAAAAAGTGTTGTGATTTGGGTTAGCTTTTAAATAATTTTAGGGTTTATGATCTCGTATACGTTTTTTTATAGATTGTATGTGAATATATTTTATTTTGACCGTCGAAATGATCGATATTTTTGTACTATAGGCAAAACCATTACTCGATAATAACAACATTAAGGAACTCATGGACGACGCTTTGGGTGACATGTATGATTCGGAAGAGGTGGATCGTGTGGCTATGACTGCATCGTTGTGCATCGAACAATCATCTATTTTACGACCTCGAATGAGCCAAGTGAGCATATACACTAATTTACTGATTATTCAAAATAAACTTAAATCTTATTGTTATATGGTAATTTTACAGGTCGTCGTGTTGTTAAGAGGCGAGGCCTATATCGAAGAGTTCATGAAAAACTGTAAAATAAGCAAAAGTTATCATAGAACGTATTCAGAAGAATCGTTAGATGTTCAAGAATATAACTCGACCAAGTACTTGAAAGATCTAGACCAACATAGACAAGTTGCTTTGGGTTATTAGAATTAACTAATCATTAAATTAACAATGAATTATGTAAACATAATGTACATTTGTATCATAAAATGCATGTGTAGCAAACATTTTTCATTTTTTTTGTGTTATATACTTATTTTAATTTTGACCATCTCGAAATATTTGATAATTTATCTTTTCAACTAAAATTTATGAACACATGACAAATATGCTATCGAAATGAATATGTGAAAAATACTGAATACAAAATCTCTTATAAGCTGAAGAAACGTTCATTCACTCGTTTTTCCAACTCTCATTTAGTGAACGAACAAATCTTGGATGATTCTGTTTGCAGTGTTCGTTTGATCTTCTAGAATTTTGAGAAACAATCAAACGATTATTTCATTTTTATTAATTAATTCAATTAAATAATTATTTATGATAAAGTAAATATTTGATATTTTATGTTTTTGAAGAAAACTTATAATTGTACGAAAAAATTAACTGATTAAATCAAACTCTAGTTCTTAAGTATGCATACAAATATATGAGTCGTCAATGCAAAATCATTTATAAGTAGAAGAAATGTTTATCACTCGTTTTTTACTCTTTAATGAACGAAAAAAACATGTGCAACGAAAATGTATATAATAATCATATGAAAATTATATTCGCCAGTTGGATGACTCCGCTCCGGGAGCTCGTTTGATCTTCTAGAATTTTAACAACCGACCGAGCTATCAGTTTATGAATAATTACATATCACTGTTAAAATAATAAACTATAATTGGTCCTTCAACTATCAGCTTAAGTTTTTAGTTGAGTGGGTTCTCTAATATGGTATCAGAGCCTAAGTACCTCGCGGACACGGGTTCAAATCCCAAGACTTGCAAATTCTATTTTCTTCAATTCTCTCTTATTCTCATAAAAAAAACTCAAACTCTCTTCATTGGGCTTCTTTCAAATTTCTCTTCAAAAAACCTTCTACCTTCTAACGGGCTCATATATCTTCTCTTCTCTCTTCTAATCAAAATGTACACGGGCTTGTCCGCGAGAGCGCGTGTTAGAATATAAAACTATAATTGGTCCTTCAACTATCACTATACCCAACTATACACGTGTCTAACTTCAATATCCCAACGTTAAGAGTTTTTTTTTTACAGATACCTCGATCTTTTTAGTTTCACTTAAATTAACTTTTGTTAAATCTAACAGAATTGATGTATAAAAAGTCTAAAATGCCCTTGATATATGATTTCCAGGCCCGGCCCAAGCATAAAGCCATCAAGGCATTTGCTTTAGGCCCGTTAAAAAATAGGCCCGTGTATTGTTTAAAATATAAATAAATTAGGCCCCATTTTTGTAAGAAAAAGGCCCAAAATTCCTTTCACCCTAATCTAAACTAACGTCATCCTTTGTGCGTCGATTTGGTTTTATAATTGACTATTATTGTTTTGTTACTTCTCTTGAATATATGTCTTTGGTGTTAAATCACGTTTTTCTGTATTTGAATTTTAGCTTATATTTGATCAAATACTTTATAATTATTTTAATTTGTACAATTCTAATCATGTAATTGTTTTGTGCTTTGATTTTGTCTACATATTATACAGTTACTGAGAAGTATCTTGTGTGTAATATAATTTAGTACTGAAAATTTCTGGTTTGTAGCAGCACACTTCATGTATTGCATCCTCAAATTTGGCTACATATTAGAATGTTTGGTTTGGTGGCATTTTTTAACATCAAACTGATGAACAATACAATATGGTAGATGATAAGAGATTGAAGATGTGTGGAAAAATTCATTAAATCAGAAACTGATGTAGTGCTATTGACTAGTTATAGACGACATGTGTAATTTTGAAAACGGATTATATTCATATAATTTTTTCTTGAATTCAATCATGGGATAAATTTTCATTTTGTATATGGTTGAAAAAATATTAAATTGATTGTACATGTAAGTTTTTAATTACATCAATTGCTAGTAAAAATGATGTCTATGTGCTTATGTATATTGTCTCATCGCATCAGCAGGGTTAGTATGGTTTCATAACCAAATTGGATCGAACATCTTAAAAAGGCCTCATCGGAGCTTCTTCTTCTTAATTTAATTAAAATTAAACTTTATTTATATTAAATATAAAGGTTATATTTAATATAACGTTATAAGATAATGTTGGTTAGGTTTTATTTTAATTATATTGAATTGTTAAAATACATTCTAATCAGATTAGAATTAGTTTTAATTAATTCCAAATTAAAAATAAACCTAATATACTAAACCTAAACTTAACTAAAAGGAAAAATGTAGCTACGATTCATTTGTGATTGTGAATTAGAGAAGTGGAGCCGCCTCACACTCTGAGTGATGAACCCACCGAAGAATGAGAGATAGAGCTGCTCTTGTGCGAGATCAATGATGGAGAGAAGGATCAAAAACCTTACGGGTTAGATCATGTTTGATCATGACACCACTGAAAACTGCCTCCAAGCCGGCGAGACTTTGCTCCC
>JAYMTP010001263.1:0-25122 GCA_036897365.1 Geranium brycei | reverse complement strand
CTCATTTAGACTAAGAAAAAAACCTAATTCCTAATTTCTATTTTATAGGAAGAGCATGGAATCCAACCCCAACGAATGCCAGCACTGCCCACCGACGGTCATCTGTCAAGACCTGCAAGAAATCCACGACCAACAAATTGTCGAAACTACACATTGATCTTGTTCCATGTTGTACGTTTATATAGTGTATCACAGGCAAACGAAAAGTTAGGAAAAGTTTATTACAAGCAAACAAAACGTTTGAAAAAGATAACAAACTGATTCTTCATTTTGTAACTTTTAGCAAACTGGTAGGCAAATGAAAGGTTGAAGAAACAATATTGCAAAATGACTTTTTGCAACTCCTTGTAACGGCAAGAGAGTAAACCAACTCCCACCTTAGAATTCAGAATTTAAGAATAAGGAGTAGATAGAATGTGCCACGTGGCACCCATGAACATTACTATTATAGATATAATAGATAATAGATTCATGTTGGCTAAATATCTCCTACTATAAAACTAATTAATCAATATTTAACCATTTGTTTCAAGCTTTAGGATGTTGTTATGTTTCCAAAACTAGTGTTAGATATACTATATTAGTATAAGCTTACCAGGCTCTATTTATTAGTATATCTCATGTATATATTGGAGTTTTTATAGTTTTCATTTCTATAATTTAAGATGTTACATCTTAATTTATAAAATTTTATTTCTTGGTAAAACTCGATCTAACCCAAGAACCCAGTGCTGATCTAAACTTTGAAAATATTTTTTAAGTGATACAAAACTCACCTCCCTATATATATATAAATTGAGATGTATATATGAATTAATAATAACACATGTATCAGATGAGCAACAATCAGGTACAAATGAGGTGGAAATGTGTGGAAATGTCAGAACGTGTAGAATATGTAGTGCATAATCGTAGAACGTGATTGATCTTTGTAGAACCTTGAAAATGTCCGTTGTAAAACTTTACTGCCACGTATCACACGCTAGAACAACATTCGTTCATATCTTTAACGATTCAACGGCTGTAGAACGTTCGTACGTTCAAACGTTCTTAATAAAGCATACATTATATAATATTAACAGAAATAATTAATGAACATCAATAGTAATTATTATTAAGCCTCTTAGCGTGCATCTTTCACTTCAAAAAAATCAATTATATATGAATAATAATCCTATAAAAATACCTCACAGTTTGATTAGTGCCCTAATTATTTTTGTTTTCTTGATAACCAAGATTCAAGTTGCATTTATAGTAAAGGAACACGTAACGGCCTAGCGTTATCTAGCTTCCATACATCTCATCATCCAATCAGAACTGCACACGTGTAAAATATGAGAAACTGCGTCCCAAAATAGTAAATAGATGGGCACAAAACAAAACCAGCAGCGCCGCACCGCCAAAACCATCACCTGTGAGTCGCAGTCAGTTCCGTTAGCTCCTTATAACTAACTGCCTATATGCTTATTCTCCAAGTTATAACATTCCAAGCCCAAACCTATCTCGAATTTGTAGAAATGTGTACTCATTTGTTCTGCTAGCTATTACATTTCTCTCTTGTAATTTTTCTGTATCTATCATGGACTACTTTTCGTCTGCTAAGCGCTCGTGTGCTTGCAATTTCGATCAGGACTCGTCGGTTTCGGACTCGGGGAGCGGGGTCTCCGGCGGCGATCCGGTTCAGATCGGCACGTTCGGGGGCGGTCTGGTTCGGCTGAGCGAGGGGGACGGCGTTCGGGAGATAATACGGCGGCGGTTCGTGGCGGGCCTGGGCTCGCTCGGGGAGCGCGCGACGGTCGTGGCGGTCCACAGGAGCTCGCGGTCGGGCGAATCGGGTCGGGCTCACTCGTTTCAGATCTTCTCCAAGGCGGCGGAGAAGAGTCGCGGCGGGGACGCGAACGTGAGGTTCGGCTGGTACGCGGCTGCGAGCAAGGAGGAGATTGAGAGCATTGTCTGTTACGGGTTCTGTAACAGTGGAAAGTTCCAGAACAATGGATTGTACGGTTCTGGGGTTTACCTCTCCCCCGACCATTCTCCTCTCGAGAGGTATTTATTCCTCATTTCATTGATTGATAGATCTTTGTGGGTGTTCAAGTCTCACATCCCAAAAATGTAAATTTGTTCACCAGCTTATATAACAATCTTGGGCTTCCAACTATCAGCTTAAGCTTTTTAGGTGGGTTGAGCTTCGGTAGGTCATTTTGGTTTGTGTTGTGTTGAGATTTATGGGTTTTGGTTGATTGCAGTGTGAAGTCAATGGTTGTTGGTGAAGATGGGCTGAGGCATTTGTTGCTGTGCCGTGTTATATTGGGGAGATCAGAGGTTGTTCGGCCTGGCTCGGATCAGTGCCACCCGAGCTCGGGGGAGTTTGATTCGGGCGTTGACGATGTCTCCAACCCGAAGAAGTATATTGTGTGGAGTAGCCACATGAATACCCATATCTTGCCTGAATATGTCATTAGCTTCAGAGCTCCTTCTTCCTTGAAAGGTACATGTAATGGCCTTTGAGCATTGTGTTAGAGTCCCAATTGCTTTAGAACAGCTTTTGAGTGAGTCAGACTTTAACATAGTATCGGAGTAGAAACAGTTTCTTTAACATATTATCATAGTAGCTAGAAACTGTTTTTGAGTGAGTGGACTTTAACATAGTATCAGAGTCTGGTGACATGATGTGTTGATCCTCTCATTGATGGTGTTATGTGGTTTTGTGCAGGTATTGTGAGGAATCCGGAGGCACCGAGTTCGCCATGGATGCCTCTTCCAACACTAATCTCTGCGCTTTCGAGGATCTTGCCCAAGCAGGCCATTGATTTGCTTGCAAAGTACCATAAGGATCATAGAGTGAGTACTTGTGAACTGAGTTGATCTGATCATATATTTAGTGGGACAAGACAAGAGGGCTTAATTTGATCTTTTGTTCTTCAGGAAAAGAGAATATCCCGGCATGAAATGATTCAGAGAGTGAGGCAAATAGCTGGAGACGAGTTGTTGATTGCAGCCATCAAATCTTTCAGATCCAAGGTTTGAGTTTGTGATGGTGCTCCATTGTTCTGAATCTGTATTCTATACATGCTTTGTGGGTTTTGATATGTTACTTGTCTTGCTAAAGGATTTTGCATATTCAGGTAGAATTAATATGGGTCCTGCTGTAGTATACTTATGCACATAATATAATTGGTATCTCATTCTTAGAAATTAGAATATGAAATAGCAGGAAAAGGTTTTATAAAGAGTAACATGGACAATGTTCTAAAAAATTTCGACTTGTTTGATTAGTCTTCTGTTAGCTCTTGATTAATTCTCTATTATTATTTAATTAATTAATCATTTAATCTAATTAGGCCCAAAAGACTCTTTCCGTCTAGTTAGTGTCCTAACCAAATGTTAGCGGAATCATAACTTGGGGGTATCTTTTTTCATACCATGCATTCACCATATATTGTCTAGTACTCCAACTGGCGTCATAAAGATGTTTATCAGTTCATTGTTTAGGTTAATGTTATGTTTTTGCCTAATAGCTTAAGTTCTTAAATGGGTTAGTTTGTAACAACTTGGAAGAGAGATTCTCACCACAAAAAGATTTATGTTTCCAATCTTTTTATTAGCAATAAATTAAAGAGCAATACCGCCTGCATAAGAACTGAAACCACTCAGTCTTTTGTATATTATCTTTCTAGAAATTGTAACCCAGTACAGAGCCCAATTCATGTGTTTATAAAAGAGATTATTGTCGAAAGTTGTTCAAGGATAAGCCTCCATAGACAGAATATAAAATGAATGGCTAATTTTTTGTTTTGAATATTATAGTCACTTTTCTTATCCATCCTTAAACCTATGGATGCCGTTAGGGTAGGTTTAGGGCAGCTCTAATAATTTCAGACCACGCCCCGAACTTAGGCTCCCTGCCCTGAACCCGTCCGATTCCTCGATATTTTTCTTTCTAACCCGCCCCGAAACTTGCCCCGACGGATACGGGTAATATTCAAGTCCCGAACCCATCCCCAAATCAGTCATGATTCCAATTTTTTCTTATAACCTGTTTTGCATTATATGATCCTCACTCAATCAATTATACATACAAATAGCAAGTTATGATACATATATATAAAACATGGTGTAACTAAACACCATTTTGCCAAAAAAATAAGTAGGTGAAATCTCATAATAATGTGTGAAATATAAAGCAAGCACTAAATCATATTAGACACATTCTAATTTTATAAAAAATACTGCCGAAACATTGCCAATTATAAGATATCAGTGGACAATGTATGCGAGAAAAATCAAACCCAATAGAAAAGCATATATAGAGAAAGAAAAGAACGGAATTCCTAACTGTGGTACAATTTGCTTTTGAGAAGCCTAATTATAATTAATTAATCGGTAATGTAATATCAACATTTTTTTAACATACACCATGGTGTGGTAGATACTGGTCACCCCAACCCCGACCTTGACCCAATTGGATACTCGCTTGTTTGCCCATTATCCGTCCTGTTACCCGAAATTTTTGACCCGCCTGCTACCAATAGGGTTGGGTCTATGAGTTGCCCGTCAAGTTTTGGTATTTTTGTCATTCTTACTTAAACCCACCCTACCCAAATACTGTGCTGAACCTCGAACCCTACTCTAAAATAAGGGAGCGAGCAATGACAACCATTAAGTCAAATTTAAGCTTGTCTATAATAAAAATAATTTTTAAATAAGATTAAAAATATTGTCTTGGATATAGAAAACTGGGTCCAAAACCACTCGGTGTCGTCTTTACGTAGTTTCACATAACAAATGTTTTTACATAATTAAATCTGACATAAAACTACATTCAGTAATGGTGGATTTAGGCCCACACACCCAATGTTTGTGTATATCTATATAAAATCTGTGACTCTAAGCACGCATTATTGAATATTGAGTGACTACTACAGTAAGTCTACACATAAGATCAACATGACAACATCAACCAAAAAGACATCACTAAGCAATGTGTTTTGTGTGTACATGTAGGGCCTAGAGAACGCATATGTTGGGCCTCTATTTCTGCTCACACCCTTTTACATAGGCCCATATGTATTATGATATTTTTCAATCCTACCCTAATATCACATGAACATAGAGGCACATCTGCGAAACTTCAAGTACCAAATTTAGAAAGTTCAACCAGAGATTATTGTTGGGTTTAATTGGTTAAATGCCTTGTAATTAGAAAGTTATTTTATTTTATGAAAGTCTCCCATGAAAAGTATTTTATTTTAGTTATAATATTTTTCACTACTCTCTTGTTTATTTGGGCCTATTAGTGATAACACGAGGTTTAGGCAAAACTCGTGCACCGCCACCATTGTCGTTTGTTCGGACTGAGATCGAGCACGGCACGGGCCCGAGCCTAAGGATTTAGCCAAGCTGGTATAGAAAGCGTTGGAAAAGAAATGCGGGGCTGCGATGTTAGGATGAAGAAGTATGTCGTCGACAAGTGGCTCGTCTTCAAGATGGTGAAAAAAAACTAATCATGAAGAGCACGTTTGCAAGTACGAGAAACTTTATGTTGATATGGTTAACGGGATGAAGATATGGCGGCTATTACTGAAATTTAAAAAAAAAAATTCAAGGGGTTTACTAATAAAGGAACTCGCTAAATGTAACCAATTGAAAATATCCCTTAATTTAATTTACTGTTTTTGTTTTAATGTAATTTCTGGATCTTTGCTTTATTGCAGTTTGGGGGTTTCTGATTTGCTTTTCAGTTGCAGTTTGGGGTTTAAGCAAAATCCGTTTTTCAATCAAATTTTTTCAGCTATGAGAGAGGAAGAAAGTCATAAGTCATAGGATTTGTGTTTGAAAAATGAAATTAAAATATATATAGGGGTAATTTTGATATTTTAGCACAATTAAAACCAAAAAGTTAAACTAAAATTAATGAAATCAGTAACATGTCCTAATCAGTGTTATGGATATCCCTAATACCGGCCGATTTTTACAAGCTTTTCGAGACGAAACGGCCGATATCAGTAAAAATACCGGTCAAACCGGTTATCCCAGCAAAATTTAAATTAATTTCGGTCTAATTCAGTCCAAATCAATTACTTATGATTTACTCCAATTTAAATAAGTTAATTTCGTTCTTGTCTGATCTAATCCGGTTTTATTCGGTCCACCTAATTAATTTTCGTTTGAAATTTAGGTTAATAATAACAACAACAAAAAGTGAAACCCTTATCCACTCATTTTTTCAATTTTCATTTTCACGTTTTAACTTCGAGATTATTGGCAAGTTTGATATAAAAATAATTAAATATTATTTATTTTGTATTTAATAAATAATAAATATGAGTTTATATATATTTAATTGATTACTATTGCAAAACGTTTTTCTCACAATCTTCCGCATTTGTCAAATCACCCTTTCTTTATATATTCATGCGATTCGAGCTGCATAACATTGGTCCTGATTAAGGTGTATATAACCACTCACGCAGCCATTTCAAGCGAACAAGCAGTCAATTTCTAGGGAAAAAAATGCAGGCGAGCCATGGCGCGTCGCTCTGTCCCAGCTTCAGCGCCGACTCGGACGCCACATTGGCGGATATTGCTTCGAGGGTCGTCGATGAATTCACAAGCGACCCACACCCAGACTGGATCGAACTAGAGCCACACCCACAAAACCCTCTTCTCCAATCAGACCCTCCTCTGGTTCCAAATGGCACCGACGAAGAATTCGAGTTCGCTTTCGTCACCTCCGAACCCAACTGCTCCCCGATTTCGGCCGACCAGATCTTCCACAACGGCCGAATCAAGCCGGTCTACCCGGCCGGCTCCGATTTCAATCCCCGCCCCAAAACGACGCCGTCGGGGCGCGTGTCGCTGAGGAGGCTGATGATGGAGGACCGCGACGCGCCGGCGAAACAGCCCGGCGGAGGAAGAAATTGCAAGAGATGGAGGCTGAGGGACCTGGTCCACCGGAGCAACGGCGAGGGCAATCTCGTCTTTGTCTCTCCTTCCGGCGACGACAAAACGACGAGGGAAGGGGAGGCGAGGAGGTCGTTTCATGCGCAGAGGCAGGACCTGATGGGGATTCTGGCCAACGTTAATGGACTTAATCGTAAATTGCGACCCTTTTGAGTCGTAAAATTGGCGGCGGTGGTAATTCTGTAAATAAATGTATTATACACATATTTACTTGTAAATTCAGTATTAGACATGGTTTGTATTTTATATATTTTGTTGTTGTTGTAAATAGTATAAGTTATATTTGATGAATATCCATAGAATGAAAAGGAATATGTGAGTGCATTGGTTTGGGCATCCGATGCATATTAATAGAAGTACTGTAGATAATATTATTATGATAATTGTGTAAAATATGATAAGGTTACGAATCAAATTAAATAGCAAATTCTAATACATAATCGATTCCTAATGAACTTAATCTTAATAGGCCTATACTAATATTATCTAACATATATATTGTAGGGTTATGATTTTATGTTCAAGTAGATTTGATCGTGATGAGCACTTTTTCTTGATTTTTCTAGAATAATTATATATATTTTATTTATTAAAAATTCTCATCATCGTTCTCAACTAGATTTGATCCTACGGTATTGAAAGTATGAACTTGAGACTATTAGAATGTCCCATGAGTTTAGAAGTTTAATTCAAAAGTACTGAGTGAAACCGAGTCAAGTCAAACATTTTGTAAGATCGAGTAACCTTAAATAAGGGATAATTTTGTTTTGGTACAATTCAATTGACACAATTATCACTTAACTAACTACAGTTAACTTCCGAATGTCTCGTATAAAACATCAGTGAAGTTCACTTTTTCTTGCTCTACTCATTTTGAGTATAAGAATTAAAAAAAGCCTAAAATACCCATGTTTGTCCTTCAAAATTTTAAACTTATTCCATTTTTTTTCCATTTAACTTCCATTCAAAACTGGGTAAGTTTCGAAAGCTTAGAGATTTCGAATGATTTTGGGTCTTTTTAATTAATTTTTCACGTAAGTAAAATAAAATTAAATTGATTGACTCCAAAGTTATCGATTGATATTATAATTATTGATGGAGGATGAGAGAGGGGGAGGGAGAGGGAGATAAGGAGAGAGTGGGAAAAAGGAAAAGAAAATGAAAAAGAACTATGAAATCATTTTGAAAATTTAATAGACAATCAGGGGTATATTGGTCATTTCCATTTGAAATTTAACTGAAAACTAACGGCAATGTAGTTATGTGAGAAAAAAAATTCTCAGCGCACTTCTTAGAGTAAAATTTTAGTCAGCTGTACATAGCTAGGTGAGAAAGATGTTAAGTCATCTGTAGCTAGGTGAGATTATTCCTATTAAGTTTTCAGAAGTTTAGAGATCGTTTGGTAAGTCAAAAGTGGGTTAAAATTTTCTGCTGGAAACATGAACTTTCCGAGCAAGCAAGTTTCCAACAAAAAATTCAAATCCACTTTTAACTTATCAAACAACTTCAAAATTTCGTGAAACTTAACATTTAATAAATGTGTGAAAGTTAGCCACATTTCTTATGAAGATCTCAAAATCATTTGAAGTCTCTAAGTCTGTGAAACTCACGCATTTTTGAATGGATGTGAAATGAAAAAAATGCGTGAGTTTGAAATTTTGAAAGCTAAAAAGAGAGATATTCTTTCTTTGTATTGAAAATGAGCAAAATGAGAGAAAACAATTTTCATTGATGTTTTATGAGACGTTTTAAAGTTAGTTGTACGTAACTGATACCCGTGCCAACTTAATTGTATTAAAACAAAATTATCCCTCAGAAACATATCAAAATCATTAAGTGAAATCAAGTGAGATTGAGATTATCATTCCATTTTATACCTTATAATAAGAGTGAAGATTGTAATATCATGCCTTAACATTTTTACTCATCACCATCTTGTATCCTCACAATAATTGAAATGGCTTTATTTTATTTCTTATTCAAAGACTTGTTGCGGACACATATGAAACTATATGTTTATGCATATCCAATTTAAATTAAAAATTCAGAGTGAAATTTTGAGTATTATGATTTTCTATATTCGATAAAAGTTATGAACATATTGAAATAATTGATCATTTTACATTATTTTTTAGCGACCTAAACATCAATAATACATGAACATAAAAATCTAAAATAAATCAAAACACACAATTTACATTCAATCCTTCCATTATCATTGTAATAATAATTATTATTATAATAGGTCAGTTGATGCTAATCTAATACAAATAGTGACATTGACCCTATAACTTGCTTCTACTGTCACCCAAGAATCAACATCGATCTTCATTTGCCTAACACTTCACTAGTACTCTAGTTGCACTTCAACTTTGGTTTTAAGTTGTTGGACTCATTTGATCTCTCTCTTGTCTACTCTTACTCAATCCATTTTGGTTTCTTGTCAAACTAAGAGATTATAATGAAATAATTATGCTCGCGTTCATGCACCAGACATGATTAATTGATTCGAGCCTAACTCTTTAAGACGGTCAGTACGCCGCGAGTTTCATCATCTTTTTTCTTGTTCTTAATCGACAAATTTAGCAAACTGTTAATGATTTGAATGAGCTTCATCTGCACTATGAACCAAGAAAGTGCACTGTTCACTGTCATGTCACTTGTTTGGTGCATTTCACAGAAATTTATGCATCAGACTTAAAAGGGTCCAGATCATCATCATCATCATCATCATCATTAATTCACAGGCTCTCTCCATCTCATTCTCATGTCACTTTCTTGGGTTGCTAAATTCAAATCCACATCATCTCCACTTTCCGCATAGAAGCTCTTTTTCTTCCACCTGCAATTAATTTCCTTATTTTTTTCTTGCTTGCAACCTTCAGTTCACTTTAAGAACTCGGTCAAGGTTTTGTATTTGGAATGTGGAGTCTCCTTTTAATTTCTTTTATCTGTATTTATATTTTATAGGTTTGGTGAGGAAATTATATTAAGGAGGATGATGATGAGTTTCTTAACTTTCTGCCCAAAAACATATTTTGATCAAAACTGAGATTGACACAATAAGGTACGCTCTTAGGATCGTTCGAGAAAGAAGCGCATAACAAAAGGAGTGCAATTGATTATTGGTTGGGTTTTTAAATGTGTGTATAGAGGGTAGGGGTGGACACTTTTTTACCCAAAACCGAAATCGAACTGGGATCTAAACCGGAGAATCGAGAACCGTAGGTATTGGATCAGATTTTGGTTTGAAAATTGAGAATCGAATTAATTTGGTTCAGTTTCAGCTCTGAGAGTGCAGAACCGCTGATTAACGGGTTCAGAACCGAACCGATTATGAGATTTTAATTAGTAATTTTTGTATTTCGATTTTAAGTTTTTGCCTACAAAATATTTTAATTTTTCACCATAAATTGAACAATGTATGATTATCACATTAAGTGAGTCTAATTGGGAAAAACTATAAAACTAGACCAAATAACCGGACCCTCAATCTCACAATTAATTGGGTAGAATCAAGAACCGGATAGTAGAAACGCGCTCAGAACCATACTGATACACACTTATTGGGTCCGGATTTGAGTCTCTAAAATAGAGAATCGATTGATTCGGTTCGGTCCGATTTTAGCCAATTTGATTCGGTTCCAGAACCGTGCCCAACCCTAATAGAGGGAGCTTGAAGAATAGCTTGCCATGTATAGATTAATAGATAGGAGCCAACCAGTGCATAGGAGATTTAGGATTATTTTGAGGTTGGGTTGGGTTAAGTTTGGGATAGAATTGTATTTGCAAGTGGGTGCGAGTGATCCACGGGTTTCAATTATAAACCGGTAACAAACCAGTTTCTTTGCGGGTTTGGTAAAATTTCATCAACCACCCGATCCGCAACCTATAGGTGACTCACATTCGGGTAGCGGGCCAGGCAGGTCGTGCGAGTATCGGATATTCGAACATGCATACAATCACACAATAATGGAAATAGAACGAACATGCACACAAATTCAAAATAATACTTTTCTTTAGTGGTATGATAATAAATTATAGAAAGAACAAACGTAATAAATATTACTTGATTTGAGAACTAGTATAGGACATAATTGGTTTTCGTCGATGCATAGTAGTCTGCTTTCCTTAAAATGTTTATTGCCCTGTATGGACAACTGTCTCTAAAGATACCGTTGAACATAGGCAAACTCGAACCGTGTGTACAGAGTAAACAGAGAGACGACATATAGGATTTTTGAACTTGTGTCTTGACTCCATAGGTAAGTTTCGAATTTATAGAAAACAGGGTGTCGAACCCTATAATACATACCAAGTTTATTTTCGAATCACAAAATAATTGGAAAATTTTGTTAAGAATTTAATATTATATGAAGCAAAATGTGGCAGGCTTCCGAAGCTCAATTTTTCTAAAACATTCGCGTCGCCCACGTTGTGCCCGCAGCCTGCTTGTCAGCCAATTTTTGCACCCCCACATGTGCCTCTGCACGAGAGAAAGTCTTACCTCTATGTTTTCTTACAAGTCTGTGAAGATATAATTTTATATATACTATGAGAAAAATACTAGTAATCTTTTCATGTGAGACTTATAAGAAAGCACTAGTACTGCACAATTTTTTAGAAAGCATTAAGAGTGAACAACTCAATTTCTCAACAACACTATTTCAAATGACCAACTTTGGAATTTAATGTCGAGTTTAGAGATTGTGATATACAATTGAAAAAATCTCAATTCCTAAAATATGTAAACATATTTGACATTATTCAATATTAAGTCTAAACGTTTCAAAATTACAGCTCAAGTTAACCCGGTCAAGAGTTAATACATATATTAACTTGACAAAAGCACTCTTGATTCAAAAGATTGACATATTAGGTAATGGAAACAAATTTTTATTAACTTATGTTATTTAATGTGACTCAAATATGGATATCTAGCCATCATTTTCTTCACATAGAACCTCATTAATAAGGTTGCTTACCCTCTTAACCCAAATTCACCCTCCTTCACACACTGACCTATTTGAAAAATCATGATTTTAGGATTTTACTTGCTCACACGACTTGATCCATTGGTCTTCTTAACCCGATGAGTGTGTGCAAATCTAAAATACGATTCTAATTGTTAGAGAAAATCGGGTTTCATCAAGGAAGAGTACACAACAAAAAATTCACATACTCAAAAAATTTCGCTCTCGACTCAAAAGACTAATTTATCAGTTATTTGATTTAATGTGTATGTTACATTTTTTACGAAGGGATAATTCCAATTTACTACACAACTACAACTCGTTTTCTCATTGCTACACAGCTAAAAATTTATTATACAAATACCCTAATACGTACGTGTTTAGGACTCACACAGTTACATTATTCTACAATATTAGTTTAAATTCTGGTCATGTGTATGTGCATGTCATATGTGATTTGGTGATAAAAATAACAAAAATACTCTAAATCAATGCCTTTAATTTATTATGAATTAACGAATTCACCCTTTTCATTTTATTGCTGAAAAAAGAGTGGAAAGAGAGTAGAGATTGTATTTGTCTGCACAATGGATCACAAACTCGATGGCTTGTCACTGCTGAGATTGAAATTCACACACAAATGGTATATCTAAGATCCGATCTTTCTAAAATTTGAGATAATGTCACTCGAGTTTGGACATTATGCAAATTTGTAGGTTTTACTAGAGATGTGTCTGACGAAGAAATGATCCAAGCTTTTAAAGTTGGGGCTTTGTGTAATATTTTCTTGTTTTCTCTTCTTAGTTTATGTTGCAATTTAGTTGCTGAATCTTCTCCTATGATGTAATTGATTGAATCTTCTCCTATGATGTAATTGATCTACTTAGCTAGTTCTTGTTTCCTTCTTAGAACATTTTTCTGGTTTCATCAATAATATCTCCAATTGCTGAGAAAAAAAAACACATATACACCACCACTGTCTCCTTTTATAGAACTAGGCAGCTAGAGATGTAACATAATATTCAGAGAGTTAGGCATTGGTGCATTGCACTTGGTTTCTATACCAACCAACAGTATACCTAATGCACTTGTCGTTCCTGCCATTGCAATTCGACAATTATTCTTTGTTTTCAATCAATCACTTAATTATCTATCCATTGAGTTCACAAATCTCAAGCTTACCCTACCAAAGATGAGCCTTTCTGTGACTAAGACATTTCCATCATCAACTTATGACACTTTCTTTCAGTGTGGTATGGTTAAGCTATGCTATGTATTGATACTTCAAATTCCCAATTTTCATTTATGATGCAAATGCTCAAGCAGTCCAGTTTAATGGGATAAAATGAATACATGCTTGAGTCTCAGTTCAAGTCAGAGCATGGGCTTGTCTACCTGAACTGACACGGGCCGGTTTTGACACTCATGCAGGAACAGCGCTTCGGCCTGAAGATATTGGCAAACTAGCAGCATAGTCTCGTGCCCACAAGTCGTAATGAATGATTTCCTCGAGAGAAGGAGATGTTACTAGTTCTGACCGGTGCTTGTCGCATGTTAGCTCCACAACCTTGAAAATATCCAGATAGCTAATCCTGAAAGCATGCAAAACCGGTCATCAGCTAGGATTGCAAGAGATGGCCTTTAAGGAAGCAGTCGGAAGGAGAGTTTGGTTTCTAGTCCTTATGTTAGGTCTCCACCAAAGATTGCTACTTCTTTTGTAGCGTTTTTAGCTAAGTTTGGGAGGCGATAACTTTATTAACAAGAAACCGAGAAAAGTTAGATACTTACTTCTCGTCAATGAACATCTCTACGGCTTTCTCATTAGCTGCGCTAAGGACTCCAGTCATGGTGCCTCCAGCACGACCAGCAGCATAGGCAAGATCCATGGATGGGTATTTGGTATTGTCAGGAGCTTTAAACGTGAGTGAACCAAGCCTACAATATCCAACGTTAATGATAAGTTCTCAATTTCACTTGGAACCAACGACCTCACACTTATTACATGAGGTTTTTGACACTTCACCCACAACATTTAGTAGAATGTATTCAGCGTTAGTTGCTAGAATTAGAATATTTGTCGGTGGGACTATGATAAAACTAAAGCAGTAGACAACTATCGAACTTCACAATGAGAGTCTTTATATATATAACCTAGCCATAAGAATCGAATGGCCAACTTTTGAAGAGCTTGTGTTGAAATTTGATCAGTTCGAGAAATAGTTAATGGTACAGAATCAACTCTTTGTTAACAAAACCATTGTGCCATTGTCGACTATTTACGAGAAGTTAAAAGTAAGATGTAGCAGAGAAAGAGTCTTATTACTTGCAAAGATCAAGGCGAGGCCAGGTTACTTCGGAGCAATAAACTCTTTCCGGCCAGGACAGTGTGTAGAGGATTGGTATACGCATGTCCGGCCACCCCAGCTGAGCCAAAACCGACGAATCCTGGAAAATGAATAAAAAAGAAATTCAAAATTTCTCTACTTCAATTACTATATTTCAATAAATTACAGCTGATTTCTGTTAAAAGATGACAATTTAAATGTAATGAGGGAGTTGAACCTGGGTTTCAATCATTGAATGTATGATAGATTGTGGATGAATTACAATATCAATATTGTCATAATCAGACCCATAAAGATAGTGAGCTTCAATGACTTCTAGACCCTGCAAGAGAAAAAGAGAGCTTGTTGCTTTCAAGACCATCTACAGAAGCAGTTAAATTGAAAACATAGCGAATGAAACAAACCTTATTAAACAGAGTAGCAGAATCAACTGTAATCTTTTTCCCCATACTCCAGTTGGGATGCTTCAATGCATCAGCAACTTGAACGTCTTTCAATTTTTCAACGGGCCAGTCTCTGAAAGGACAAACATATCGTCATGTCATGTTACAGTGAATACAGAATAAAATGCAGAACAGACATTACATTCCAGATTCGATGTATGAAATACATTATATATGACTTCAATCAGATCTTCATTTATAGATAAACATAAGATTCAAAGAGATTGCAACCGTACACAAACAAAATGTTGAAAAGAAAAGTAAAATAGAACTTTTAATCCTAAATATCAGCATCGATTTGGACTTCATACCTGAAAGCCCCGCCAGATGCAGTTAATATTATACGTCGAAGTGCACCCTCGGGCAAGCCTTGAATACACTGAAGAAAGAATAACCTTGTTAGATATTAAAATTCTAGCCTTAGTTCAGGTGGATATGACAGATCTAATTGGCATAATTGGCATGCACTTTTTAGAGACAAGGTGCATAAACTACTGCTTAGTTACTGATGCCTTACGGCGACCTCTCAGAAAATAATCAGCGCGATTCAAGTAATCGATAGCCATGAATAACTTGCTGGATTAGTTTAGTAGTCAAGACATGTGTTTCATACCTGAAAGATGGCAGAATGTTCAGAATCTGCTGGAAGGATTTTGACGTTATGTTTGTGAGCGAGAGGGAGAACATAAGGACCACCAGCAATCAGCGTCTCTTTGTTCGCTAAAGCTATGTCTATCCCTGCTTCTATTGCAGCAACGGTAGGCTAGGAAAAATTAACAGGAGAACTTTCAGGTTGATATTTTGTATTATTTGTTACATGGAATCCTGCCTAAAAAGGTATATACCATATATGAGAACTTTGAACGAAAAAACATTGTAAAGAAACCACTAACAGTCTAAGAATAGCAAAAAATTCTTGCTTAGTTTGCCAGGCCTACTTGCATTTTGGAGCATATCGTGATCTCCAACTCTAACAAGTTGAGATTACACAACATATTTCGTGTCTAATTTTTAATTGGTAACAGTTCAATTATTTAGAATCAACATGTCAACAAATTAAACTGACCACTCTTTTCCCCTAACAGTTCAACTATTTAGAATCAGCGTGCCAACAAATTTTTTCACTGTCAAAAAGAATATTTTAAGATATCATCGTCAACCACTTGACCTACAAGCATGCATTATATCATGGAGAAGAGGTTTACACATTATGTAAAGCTCATATACATTGAAGTGCTTGACAATCAGTTGCACAGAAAGACATTAGAGAATAATGCCCGATAAAATATATCTACAAAAACCACAAAAATGTTAAGTGTCCATAGCTAACTAACTTGGCACGTATTGTATTTATAGAAAAATGTCTCTTTGTTAAACACACGATAGAAAACATCTCTTTCTAATAAATTAGGTGGTACATTTTCTGGATGATAGTGTGATATATATTTTGTATTATTTGTTACGTGGAATCTTGCCTAAAAAGTAATTATCATATATAAGAACTTTAAACGAAAAAGCATGGTAAAGAAACCACTGAGAGTCTAAGAGTAGCAGAAAAATCTTGGTTAGTTTTCCAGATCCACATGCATGTTTTTTAACATATTATGATCTCCAACTCAAACAAGTTGAGATTACACGACATATTTTGTGTCTAATTTTTAATTTGTAAACCAGTGCATGTGTAAATAAGATAAGTAGATAACCTAAATAGTAAAGTTTCTGAAGAAAAAAAAACTAAATTAAGCCGATCACTCTTTTCCCCTAAAAACTCAACTATTTAGAATTAACATGTCAACCAATTTCTCTCTGTCAAAAGGATCATTTTGAGATATCATCGTCGACCATGACATGCATATCATAGGAAAGAGACATTATGTAAAGTTCATATACATTGAAGTGCTTGTCAATCAGTTGCACAAAAAGACATTAGGGAATAATGCACGATAAAATATATCTACAAAACTACAAATATGTTAAGTGTCCATAGCTAACTAACTTGGCACCTAATGTATTAATAGAAAAACGTCTTTTTGTTAAACATGCGATAGAAAACATGTCTTTCTAATAAATTAGGTGGTACATTTTCTGGATGATAGTGTGATAAGAGAAATGCTCAATAGTAAACACGCGTGACAGATTGACATGTATTACCTTCAATCCTGCACAGCCTACTATCCCTGTTACTACAGTAACTGCGTCAGGGTGGCGAGCAACCTATAGATTATTATAATGAATTCGTAAGCCGGACATGTCTGAGGAATATATACTTCTTTTCTTTTCCATTGTGCATCAAATGTGCATGAAAGAAATAGATATTAAGCTACCTCGACAACTCCTTCCTCTCCGGGAATAATTTCAGGCTTATAATCGAGATCAGCCAAAGCCTCTTTCAGTTCACCAATTAATGACTCATTTCTTACAGCAACTAGCTGAGGTTTAAACCTCTTCACCTGTGCAATGCCATGAATTGATGAACTAACAATGAACCAAACTGAACGTAATTATTGAATCATATGGTAGACAGTAATTGGAAGAAAGAAAACATATGCATTCATTTATATCAACAGTTTTATTGTTCATCAGCAGACATATATTATTTGAGTTGACGATCAACTGATCAAGTGATGGAACAAATTTTCCACATGGGTGGAAAAGAGAAGTCGCTAAGAATTTTAAAGAACATCATGAAATTGACAGGTTACCTGATCGGCGAGAAGGGTTATATTTGAACCAGCTGCAAGGGCTACAACTCTGAATTTATCAGGGTTCTCAGCCACTATGTCCAATGTCTGCAGAACAACGAAATCTGAGTCTAAGCAACTAATAGATGGCCAAAACTAATTCAACAAGAATATCATTTATTTTTCAGAACAAATATGTCTTCTGGCCATGAGAAAAACAGATGCAGATGGGTCGTTAAAAGAGCATATAAATATCTTCTAATTCGTACCTGAGTACCAATGGAACCAGTAGACCCAACAATAGAGATTGGCTTTGGACCTTCCCAAGTCTTACGGCCAGACTCTGGAACAGCTCGTCCTGGCCACGCCGGAGGCGGTGGCTGTGCAGAAGCAGAACATTGAACTTTTCTCCCAAATGATGTTCCCAAATCCTTCCTCTTCAATGCGAACCCACCTACAAATCACAAAGCCATAAATTTAAAACTCAATCCCATGTTTCCCCAGATAAAGAAATAACAAAAACTATCAGATTGCATCAACAAGATTATAAGAGGAAGACAAATTTGCATATAAACCAACAGTCTCAAATATGAAAAATCAGAACTTTAAGAAATGAAATGATCATACTCTAGTTTCTCCAAACCTAAACTAAACTAAGCATCTGTTGATAAATACACAATACATAAATGTTTGTATAATAAGAAGTTTATTGCTAAATGAAATTGAATGATGAACAAAACCTATAACCAAACACAACTTCAGTTTCAAATAAAACAAACACTAAATTCACAACTATTTTCATGATCACCACCAACCCAATTCACACCAAGGAGATGGAAAATTCTCGACCCAAGTAAGGGAAAATAGTGAAATGTCTCTAAAATGCTTGTCAGAGTGAACCGATGCCCAACAGAAAGAGGAAGCAAGATTCATTTTTGACTTTCTGGGAATTTTCTCGGAACCCAAACAGAGGAAAAAAAACAAGTTGAAGAAAGTAAAAACCTGAAAGTGGAAGCTTGGGGATGTGATGGGGCCTGGTGGAGTCGAAGAAAGAGACGGACTTGAGCTCAGCTGGGCAGAGCAAATTCAACGCCATCGATTACAAACCCAGAAACCGTAATTGCTGCTTCTGATAAAGGATTGGAGAATTTGTGATTCATACGTATATATAATGTATGTATATATAGTTTCGTTTGGGAATCTGAGAGTGGAGAGGGCTGAGGAGGATAAGACGACAATGGAGTCACTGAGTCAGCTCTTCTCACTCGGTCTCGACTCAGTGCAGTTTCATTAAAACGGCGTCGTATGGTACAAATGTTGTGAACAAAGCATAACCTTGTAGGCTACAAACTGTGGATCCGTTGCCTAATGCGTCCAAGCTTTATTTTTTTCCCTTGATGTGAAATTGGTGTCTATATTTCTAGTTATTTTATTAATTAATATTGATTGAATATTTGAATCAAATCAATTAACTCACCATTCACGATCATTGATGAACATCCTAACGGTTTGAGACATATAATTTCTTAAAAGAAATTGCGGGGTTCGAACCTTGCTCTTGCATAAGATGTGAATCTTAATGAAGTAATCTAGTCTATTAAGTATCAAGTATTATGTGGTTTAATGTGTATATAAAATGTTCATTAATCTCGTACTCTTCCATACGGGGCTTTTAGACTCACATGGACTTGGCAATTTGATCAAATACTCGAATACGGCTATTAAAGATGATAAAATGACATAAAAATGATGGATGTTTGATATAACACTTTTGAAAATCAAATTATATTGTTAATAAATTTTGAATTTTGAAATAAGGATATGAGTATCATATCCTAATTTAACTTGTAGCCCGCATATTTATATATAAATATATAAGATTAAAGTACAGGAAAAAACAACATTTTTACTACACTTAACTGTAGTTAATTCTCATTTTGTTCACATAAGTATTTTTTTCTTTTTATTGATACACTAACTTCTTTTAATCTCATTTCCATTAACACCATTAAGTTCTACTATTAAAATCATATACAATAAAAATTATACCCCAAATTTTTATTAATTAAATTTATAAACTTATTTTACTGAGGTAAGTGAATTGTCTCTAGTGATGTATTGCGATGAGACTCTCTTCTCGGTTATACTCCATCTCTTCAACTATACCTCATTGTTGTTCTTTCTATTCTTTGATTTTTTTTGTCAATTTGGTTTGATTTTGTGGGAAGAACAAATGAGCAAAGACAAAACTTATAAATGCATGTTATTGGGACAAGTGAGTTATCTCTACTGATGCACTCCATCAAGACTCTCCCTCTCCGATTATACTTCCTCTATATGACTATATACTCTACCATTGTTGTTTCTATTCCTTTTTATATATTTTTTGTTAATTTGGTTTGATTTTGAGGGAATATTAAAAAATAAGGACAAAATTTATTTCAAAATTCAACTCATGAAGAATAACAATTCTATGCAACATCAACCCCAAAAGAAGAGATGTGGGCGTGAGGGGATCGTATATGCATCCAAAACGAATCGCCATCCTCCTGCCTTTGACGAATTTTCTTTCTGTCCGACTCAATTTCCCAGCAACCAAATTCAATGCGGAGAGTAACACGACGACATCTTCTTTATCCCAAAACAAAAAATAATGCTCACATATAAAGTCTCATCGAAGAGAGGGGGTATAATAGGAGAGAGGGAGTCTCGTCGGAGGGAAGGAATATAGCCGGAAAGAGTGAGTTCCCGGAGTGCATCACCGGAGACAACTCGCTTATCCCAATAACATAAGTTTGAAATTTTAATGAAATTTTAGGAGTGTAATTATCTTTTATATGGCTTTAATGGTAGAATTTAATGATTCTAATAGAAATAGAAAAAGAAAGTTAGGATATCAAAAAAGATATTTAGCTGGACAAAGTAAGAATCGACTATAATTAAGTGTAATTAGGCGTTATTTTCTTAAATACATTATAAAGTATTTTAAATTTAAAAAGATCAAGAAGGGATCGAAACATGAATCATAACAAGAAAAAATATTTTAAAAAAATAGAATGGCATATTGGAATGGGATGGGACCGAGATATAAATAAAATATCAAGATAATGCACAAACCATCCCTAATCTGCTTTTCTGTCGTTTTAGTGATAAAATTAAAATAATTACAGCTGGTTTGATTCCTATTTGATAGGATTATCCGATATCTAAGAGTTGCATTGCAGGCCTACCCACTCAGGTTGGGCTAAATAATATTTATAAAAACTCATTCTAACATACTTAAGATTAATAATTAAAATTAAATTATAATTTAGGGTCATCAAACTATTCAAGGTGAAGGCCGTGGCGCTGTATAATGCTAACACGTTCGAGTCGATTTTTCTATGGAGTTATCGAGGAACCATGTTTAAAGTCTTATGCAACGGGATTACGGGGTTCCTCCATCCAGTCGAGATGGAGACCGTGACTCTGCATGATGTTAAATGGGTTGAGTCGTCTTGTCTCCGATCTGTGATCTTATTGGTTCATCGTTTTATTACTAATATGTTTGCTACTGAATCGTACTTGGATGTGATGTTAGCCAAGTTTATTGTTAGTTTCTCGGTTTTAGGGTTCAGGCAGGGTATTGTCCCATCGAATCTTGTCATTGTTCTACTCGATATGTAGCTAACTTTGTTTGCGTAATAAAGTTAGATGTTTTTCAAAAAATATTTATTACGGATAAGAATATACATTCAAAAGAGGGTGTTATAAAAGATAGTTGACGAAAAAGACATAAATGCCCACCAAAGTCTACAAAAGGTTGGGAAGAAAGACATAAATGCACACGCAATAAATTTGTTAGTCAACAGGAAAAATAAGTCACGATCGTCTTGTATCAAAAAATATTGAGACTAACCCATCATTCACAAGTCCAGACTAACTCTCATCCCATCTGGTTAGCTTCTCCTAAACCCAAATTTTTATCTTGGTCTACGATCAATCTCACAAAAACCATTTTAATTTTATCTGAGCCTCACCATAAGAGGAGACGATCATGGTCCTGGTCTTACCAGTCATAAGAGAGTTCTCAACCCACTTTGCCATGAGAGTTTTACTAAACCAAGACTCTGATACCACTGTTCGGAAGATCCGGGTCTTATTTAGGAGGAGCACCCACGAAAAACTCATACACACATTAGAATCCACATTTGATCCAAAAGACTAGTCTATTAAGTCTAGGGTCCAATATATATATATATAATCCCTCCTTATACTTTTACGATAGGAGACTTTGAACTCACATGTGGACATAATAATATACACTCATGTAAAATGCGAGTAATAATCTATGAAATTTTCATTGTTGTGTTTACATACTTTACTCCTTATGTTCTCAAAACCATGAAGGATGGTATGAATTAACTCAAGAAGATTTGTATGTTTCGAAGTTACTGACTTGCAAGGTTTTTTGATAAACTTTACTTCAACCCAAAATTAACATTTAAAAAATTTTGAGGTGTATAAAGTAAGAATGATGGACAAGCATATAATTCTTTTAATGAATGCAAGATTATCATATCCTAATCTTTCATACCAAACATCTAAATACTCGACAATATAAGCAGAAGTAGAAATTTTATTGTTGATAAAATGATCAACTTTCAAAACAAATATTTCACCACTTAGATACAGTTTCCTTACGAATTCTCCCTTACAAGTGCAAACAACTTTTTTAAACTCATCATAGTTTTCAATCCAACTTTGTCAAGAAGTGGACATGATAACAAGCTGTGATGCATTATGGATGGAAGGGGACTTGCTCGAAGTGAGCTTGAGTATAATTTTCTCTGAACCAGCAATTGTAGAGGTCAAACTTTTTTATACTCGCACAATCTATTGAAATATGTGTTTGACGTTGTTGTATGCTCATTCATTAACATTAAGTTCAACAACGCCCACAAGAAAGCGTAGTCGGATTCCTCATATAACGGGATTTGAAGAAGACGCGGTAGTTCGTCGTATGTGTCAGTCGTTACTTTTGCAAAAGGGGGCAATAGACATGGTATTTATTCTTCTGCATGCACTGGATCTTCACCTAAGATATAAGGTCACTGAACTAAATCATCCACGAGATTTACGATAGGATCAACATTCGACTACTGTGAGCCTTATCTTTTGCAAAGACAAGATACGTCGACAATATGTCATTGTGCATCTAGTGTAAGAAAATTGTCTCGGTAGTCTGCACAAGCATGCAACAACGTGTGCAAAGACATAAATACTGATCTCGGTCGAGTATCATAGCGTTCTCAGGAGAAAACTGTATAAACTTTGATATACCTTCCATATGCATGACGTTGTATGGAAATGCATTGACCGTTGACACTCTCATACCCGACGTTGTATGTTACGTGTCGAGTAGGTGAAGCAGTACCTGACTCACACTTTTGTACATTGGATAAAATTTCACATACCCGACGTCCAGGTTGCACGTCGAGTATCTTGAACCGTACCCGGCGCAACTATTTTGGCTGCGTCGGGACAACGACATTCTGTAATAGTGCAAGTCAAACTACGACCTTACGAGAAAACATATATTGCAGTTGCATTTGATGATAATCACGTCTAATAGTAATATGAAGTACAAACTCTCACGTTTAAAATTATACAATCGTTATATAGCCATTTAAATTTTATGTCACCTTTAAAATATGTTAAAGATACATTTTTCGATCAGATACACACTTTTGACTATAATATAATCATAACTCGTTGAACATTATTTCAACGTTTGATAAATGACCTAACAAAATAATATAACTATAAGCATGTCTCTTGTTTTAGTTTTGCACAAGGCTGTGACCGAGCATCTCAAGACTGCCGAATTATCAATAGCCTAGCCTCCCCCACCAAGCTAAAAGCTACCATAATTAATCAAAGCATGTTAATGTGACCATTAAATTTAGGTTTACAATATATATTGACTGGGCCACACTCCACTACAAACTCACTGTTTAAACGAACGGTGCGAACGCGCGTGTGGGCCGCTCATCTAGCGAGATTAAAACAGCGCGCACTGTGCACTTAGGTGTTTTGTGCGCGTTCGCAGTAGAACGTTTAGCTTTCTCAGTATAACTTTTGCATTTTCAGTAGAACATTTGCGTTTTCAGTAGAACAATTTTATTATTTTCGTTTTTGCGATAGTGTTTTAGCTTTCTCAGTAAAACTTTTGCATTTTCAGTAGAAATTTTGCATTTCCAGTATAACAATTTTGTTATTTTCGTTTTTACGATAATGTTTAATGAGTTTCGAGATTGATTTTTTTATTATGATTTCAATTATCTAGGATTAAATTTTACATTTTCAGTAGAACAATTATGTTATTTTCGTTTTTGCGATAGTGTTTAATGAGTTTCGAGATATTCCACTTCTAATTTTAAATTTTTATTGGGTAATATTTTTATTACAATTAAAATGTGTATAATCAAATTAATTAATTTAATTTTTTAGTTAACTTAGTTGAAAAATATTATTTTAAAATATTTTATAAAAATCTTGATTCGTAAGTTCATGAGCAAAGTTTGGTCATTTTTGTAAAATCTACTTACATTTTGTACGAGAAAACAAAGTTTATAATATTTTTTTTCATTAATGAAGTATACGTCACCTATTGCAAAAATGTCATAGTATAACCTATATTTTTTCATTTTCCTTTTGATTTATTGTCACTGTTTACTACTATTTATTTTGCTGACTGTTGTTATTTTCCAAAATGAAAACTGAACTAGGCTTGAAAGGCCCACTAAGAGAACACTAGTTCTTTCTTTCAAAAAAAAGAAGAGAACAATAGTTCAAAGCAAAACATGGGAAATGGGCCCATAGTCTGGTAAAACTTGCTCAGCCCAAATTGAAAAATACCCATATCCTAGGGATGGTAAAAGTATCCGAACCTGACGGGTACCCGATGCACTGTCCCTTACGAATCTGGGTGAAACTCGAAAAATTTTGGGTTCGGGTTTTTTGAGTGGGCCGAGTGCGTGTTGACCTACGCCCAGTCCAATTCCGACCCGTACCATTTAACTTGTTATAAAATTATATAAAAAAAATTTTAAACAATAATTATGTATTATATTGTCGGGACGGGTTTCAAGTAAACCCGTACTATTGGGTTTTGCGGGTCGAACACCCGCCCACTTTGAACAGGGGGTTTTGGGTCGGGCACCCCTTTGAATCCTGCAGGTTTGACCAAACTTGACCCGTTGCTATCCTGCCAATTCAGTGCATACGCGTAACCATATAACACATGAAATTTAATTTTAATCCTCATACATATATCTATTAATTTCTTGTCCCATTTTCACCATAGTTCAATTGACTCACTGTCCCACCAAACTCAGGATAGGCGACCAAAATGGCATTTTCCTTTGTCTATATCATGCATCTACATATGCATGATATGCTGATCTTTACTGACCCTCTTGTAGGGTCTTTCCCACCACTGCCCTAACAATAAGGGCACATGGTCATATGTACTAACACCCTCATATAAAATCGATTCGCATTATGGTAGGTTCATACTATGAATTCAAAATTTTACAATAATGCTTTTATCTTGTCTATACATGCACAGAAAAAATAGTAGATCTTCACATTATAATTGAAATTCTGATTTCGATAGTCAGGACAAGATGTCACGCACAATGTCAAGACAATGTTCTTGACAACTCGTCAGTAA
>JAYMTP010001262.1:0-25124 GCA_036897365.1 Geranium brycei | reverse complement strand
CCATCTTCTCCCGTGTATTTTAGACAATGAACACTCAGATCTCTGTTTGCTCATCTAATAACAACAAAGGGTATTTTGGACATTATTTGAAAGTAAGTAGTCACGTGATATCACATGACCGTTAACACTAACAAAATGAAATTCAGGGTATTGAAAAGAGAAAAAAGAGTAGGGCATGAAAGTGGGAATTGTATATAGTCAGGTGCATAAAAGTGTCATTTTCCTCAAAACAAACGACAATTTAAACGTAGAATTACAAGGGAAGGGAAACAAATCCACATTCAACATTTCACATGTTTATAGTATCTTATTTATTACTGCTGAAAACAAGCAATTTGAAGAAAGCAAAGGTGTGGTCAACGGCGCTTATTTCCTGTCACAGCCTCCCATGTCTGTAAGATGTGATTCACAATTTCTTCTACTCCAACCCCATGCTTCACCTATATATATACATTCCATATAAACCTCTAGAGTGAGTGAAGACTAACTAATGTATATGTATGTATTGATTCAGCTAGCTAGCCTAACCTGGGCAAACACAAACGGACCTCCATCGCGCATCCGTAGTGCATCGCGCTCCATCACCCCCAGGTCTGCCCCAACCGCTTGTGCAAGGTCTGTCTTGTTAATTACTAAGAGATCAGCTTGGGTGATGCCCGGACCTCCTTTCCGTGGAATTTTATCTCCTCCCGATACATCTATTATATAGATGATATAGTCTGCCAGTTCCCTGCTGAAGTTGGCAGCTAAATTATCTGTACCAAACCGAAACCTCAAAAAATTAGTAACATCATTCATACTCAACCAGCCAACTTTGTAATAGAAACGACTGCTACTTACTTACCTCCTCCAGATTCACAGAGAAGTATGTCTGCTTTGTACAAGTTAGAAAGCTCCTCAAGTGGACCGAGATTGATGCTGATGTCTTCACGAATCGCTGCGTGTGGGCACCCTCCCGTCTCCACAGCACGAATCCTTTCCTCGGGAAGTGCTCCATTCTTCACCAAGAACTCACCATCCTCTTTTGTGAATATATCATTTGTCACCTGAAACATTTACCCTACTTACATTTAACAAGTGCATGCACTCATTCAACTAACAAATCATAGTATCAGATCATAAAAATATCAGAAAAATTCAATAAGCAATGAAACGGCAGGATATTATGCTCCAAAGAACTGGCTCTCTGAATGCTTCAAGATCGAAGTACCAGTCAAGAATATGGAGAATATAATGTTTTTATAGGACACCAGGTTGGTTAACAAGGCAACTGAGTTCTAAGATTGCTCCTCCACCGACCCAATGGGAAATCACAAAACAATCAAACACTTCTTTAACTTTCATACATTTGAAGAGAAATAAAAAAGAGTGATAGCGCAAATGACATGCAAACTATAAATAAGTGGAAATTCTCAAGGCACAAGGAACACTCCCGGTCTGTATTTCAATACTTACTGGGCATAATTCATGTTACATTCTAGATTCTTCCCTCGGTAGTTCTCAACATTTACAAGCACACATACGCGCACAAAACAAACACGAAAAGATTAGGAGTTGAAACATATCAACTAGAGGAAAGTCTCCAGAGGGCTTTAAATAATTTGCCATAGCCAATGAGGTTGTTAAAGAAAGAAATGAAGCATACAAAACTACAGGTTGACATAAGTTTGTTTGCTTACACAACCACGGAGTGAGCAATACGAAGTTCTCGTTTTGAACAAATCTATCTAGCTTCCAACGGGTTGCTTAGATGTAACAGAGTGTTAAAACAAGGTTCATCATATATAACAAAGAGTTTAAACAAGGTCCATCATATATGCATTCTGTTTGAGAACTATTGCTGACTTAAACTAAAAGTCAAAACTGTTCCATCAAATTCAAGCTCTACGAATTGAGTCATAGAATTAGAAAACTTTCTGAGGCAAAACCTCAAAACATAACGATAAAAGGTACCTAACTAATTCAGTGATTCTTCATTGCACTTACCGCAGCAAGGCTGTACTTATCCCGTAAGACCTTACATAAAGCCAGCATCAGAGCTGTTTTTCTGCATGGTATAAGTATCATCAGCAACCATTAATTGAATCCGGGTAAGGCAATTGAAGCTATGAACTGACAAAAGAAAACTTCAACTAAACATTTGAAGCATAGGAAAAAATGATTCATTGGTCTATGACAAAGTTGCATTATAAACAATTAGGTTCAAACATGTGCATAAGCTATCAAGTATAGCAGTTGAATGTTTCCACTCTCTCATAAGTGTGTCAGTGTGTCAGATGACTACCTTAAACAAACAAGGGAAAATATGCTAATAAACTAACTCCAATTATTTTTACCGCAGCAAGGCTGTACTTATCCCGCAATACCTTACATAAAGCTAGCATCAAAGCTGTTTTTCTGCATGGTATAAGTATCATCAGCAACCATTTGTTGAATCCAGGTTCAGGTAAGGAAATTGAAGCTATGAACTGACAAAAGAAAACCTCAACTAAACATTTGAGTCATAGAAAGAAAATGATTCATTGGTCTATGACAAAGGTTGCATTATAAACAATTAGGTTCAAACATGTGCATAAGCGATCAAGTATAGCAGTAGAATGTTTCCACTCTCTCCTTACCAGAATAAGCGTGTCAGATGACTTCTTTAAAAAAAACAAGGGAAAATATGCTAATAAACTAACTACAATAATTTTGACATAACAAACTTTCTACAAAAAGTGAGCACCACAAATTCTTTGCAAAGGGAAAACATGATTACAAGTGATTTACTTGTAACAATCAAACCAAGTCAAAGCTACCCATAAGACACAAGAAAAAGAAGAATCAACTAGAAACCCAGAAAATTAAAACCCAAAAGGCAGAAACTTGATTAATTTGACCCACCTAATTAAGCAATAACACCAATTAGTAATAATGTTGTGGATAAGGAAAATAGGGGTTACCCAGTACCAACTGGACCACCAATACCAATAGTGAAAGCTCTCTCATTGAAGTCCCTGTTGAGAAGTGGTGGAGCTCTTCTGCTGAAGTAGCCTGGTGAGTAGATGGGTTCATGGGAGTGAGGTGCGAGTCCATCGTGGCTATGGTACACCTTCCCGTCTGGGCCCACCCACGATGAAGATTTTGAGTCCCCGTGGCCATGGCTGTTGCATCATCACACCATTCACTGTTAATTCAGATCTAACAGAGAAAATTGGAACAAAAAATGTGAAATTTAGGGGAAATTACTCGTGGGTATGATCATGATCATGGCGGTGATCATCGTGGTCGTGGGTATGGTGACCATGGGACGCCATTTTTACTGTACTGGAATGTCTGGTAGAGCTTGGACTTGGACTGTCAACTGTGAAGCGGAGGGAGACAGAGAGAAAGAGCTTCTAATTTGGGGATGATTATTCTAGGATGACGAAACTGCCCCTGATAAATAAGTTGATTTATGAGATTATTTCAAAAACTGAAAATATAGTTGATTCAATTCAATTTAACAGGGGGTGGGCATAATCGTAGAATTTTGTCGGTACCTTTCAGAATCAAATATGTCATTTATCATAGGAACCGTAAAAATGATTCCGGTTGGAGAATCGTAAAAACGATTCCGGTTGAAACAAGAGACCGAACCAAAATCAAATCGAAATTAGAGAATCGGGAACCATAAAAATGATTTCAGTTCTACTGTTAAAAGAGTCATAGAATTCCGGTTCTTAAAATAGAGAACTGCCGGGTACTCGCCCAAAACCGAATCAATCTTTTATTATAGATTTTATACTTGGAATGAGTGCCTCAATTTATATGAAGCATAGAGATGGGGCACATGAACTAAAGAATAAAAACTCGAGGCGAGAAGAACATGTTACTTATCTTTTATTTGCAAATTTTATAATTCGATTGAGTTGTAATAATTAACACTTAACTCCTAAATTTTCGTTAGAATTTTTAATAATTATAAATTTTGTCCAAAAATCAGGATCAAAATCTTTTAATTCAAACCATAAACTGCATAATTAACACAAATTTAGAATCAATCAGTTTTAACGAGTAAAACCAGTTAAGGGAACCGAAGAAACAAATCTAGAACCAAACCGACCTTTAATGTGATGGTTTCGGTTCGGTTTCGAACTCGAGGCCGTGCCCACCCTATGGTATGTATATAAACATAAACTTACACAACTGTGCACACCCCATATGAAGATGTCAATGGAGGAGCACTGGCCGATATTGACTAAAAAGAACAATAGATAGTTCTGAACAGATCAATGGGATGGCCATAGAGTGTATAGTGTCTGGGATTTTCAAGAATATTTCGAGAAGGTCTTAAAAAATGGAGCATCAATGATCTCGAGGCTAGACGTCGTGGTCAAAACGTGTAAGGACGGAGACACAGTGAGTGTTAGCGAGATCCGTGAAGCATACAAGAAGGATTTCGGATACACACCTCTCGTGGACACCGTAAAGGATAAATCAGGATGAACTATGAAGAGGTTGTTTGAGGTAAGAGATTATCCAAAAGTTGACTAGGTGGTTAAAGAGGCGATTGATTGTGCTCCAAATTCCAAGATCAACAATTAGGAAAGCCTCTGCCACAGCCTTGCCCGCTGCCACAACCTCGTCTGCTGCTAGAAGAACTTATCGTGATGCATTGGGAATGTCGAAGTTAACGAGCCCTTGAAGTGAATGTTGGTAAGCAGCAACCCTAGCATTTTTGGGGCCTTAAGCAAAAACTCATATTAGACTTTAAATTTTTTTAAGGAGACGATACTCATATTTTTTTTTTATTAATTGAGTAAAAATAATAAATCTATAAAAATAAACTATATATAATCTATCCTATATTACAATGCTGAATTCTTCTTACTCTTTGTCATCATACAATTGTTTTTTTATGATATCATCCAGTTGTTTCCAAAACCTTAATGCACAAAAAAATCCTATTAATATATACTTGCATAATTTTGGGGCCTTTTTTGGTTAGGGGTCTTAAGCGATGGTTTCACTCGCTTAATGGTAGAGACGCTTCTGTTGGTAAGCTGTCATTTTCATTTCTGATATGCGACACGTAAGTTTTAGATCAACTGATTCGAGCTTTATAATTTCTATGATCGTAGTTATTTCAAACTCATTTGGATTTGGCGTGCACAACTCTGTGGTGGCATTTTCTGCATTCAAGCCCTGAAGATCATGTTCTCATCCATCTTTTTTTTATCAACATGTTCTCATCCATCTTGTTTCGGGATTTGGTATCATAACTTGTTAAAGGTTGAGGCGATTTCATAGCCTCTGCGTATTCACAGCAAACCTTTAGTTCAGAAACTTAGAGCAGTTTCTTTCCTGCTGTTTTTTGGGTTACCTGTTTAAAATCACACTAATCGGACTCAGTTGGACCATGGAAACACATTAGATCTTGTTATATACTTAATTTTGTATTCGTTGTTTAGGAAGCATCAGAGTGTCAAGTTCATAAAGAATCAATGTCCTTTACACTGAGGTTAGGTTTGAATTGTTGTGTATTAAGATGTAAAATCGTCTAATGTTACAGCCAAGTGTTTAACTCTTAAACTTTGATAAATTGGATGAGAGAATGTCGCTGCCACATCATTTCGGACAATGATGGAATGTAAGTTTTAAAAGGAAATATAAGTGAGATGATTCTAAGCAACTCCAATCCGGGTCTTAGATTGGAAACTTTGAACTCGAACTTGCTAGTGTTGAGTCTTAAAGCAAGGTTGTAAATATCGCTAGCACTATTAAGCCAGACAGGAGCCAATGGTGGATTTCAATATTTTATTTTTCAAAATTTTAATATTGAATATTTAATAAAAATATATATTATGCTATATAAAATATATATAAAATTTAAAATTTCTTCAAAATTTTATTTCAAAATTCTTACAAATGCAACAAAACTTATATTGTAATTACCAAAACTCATAATCAATTAACAACTCAATATTGATCTTTACAAATTTTATAATTCGAATTGGTTGTAGTAATTAAGTCTTGATATTCAATTTTCGTTCGAATTTTCAATAGTTAACAATTTTTGTCCAAAAATTGGACCAAAATCGTGTAATTCAAACCATAAACTGCAAAATTTACACAAAAATTTAGAATCAATCGGTTATAACGAGTAAAACCAGAGAAGAGAATCAAAGAAACGAATTTAAGAACTGAACGACCTTTTATGAGATAGCTCTGGGTCTGGTTTCTTGGCCCGTGGCCGTGGCCACCCTAAGGGAGTGTGTATATAAATTGGCTTGCAATTTTCAACTCCTTTTCCTCACACGCTCCAATGCCACAGATGAACTATGGAGTTGAGCAACCGTCGCAACTAGAGTACATCTTCTCTAAGGTGGAATTAGGTACATCTTCACTGGAAAGCGGAGGTTGTCCCATTATTTGGGAGAGCTTCCCAGGATTGCCACCTATTCAGGTGGTGAATTGCATAGAGCTTTGGGTGCATATAGGGGATCACTTGGAGCTGTAAGTGGCCCTCATGAAGTGACAAGTGGAAAAGAAGACTCCAAAAGAAAGATAGAGAAGGCCGATGGAGAGGAGGCGAGGGAGATGGAGTCTCTGGAGGGAGATGAACTTCGGAGAGTCGCGATAACAAATCTCAAAAAGAGTGAAATTTTATGGTTCTCACATTCACATACACTCCAAGTGTGAAACAAGTACCATCAGGTAAGTGGGACGGATATTGTTTATATGGGGGCTGGGCAGCATATTACGACCAATACTTCCAGCCCAAGTTTTTCCTTCTAGAGAATGTGAGAAACATTTTTGAAGTATATTTGTTTAATTTTGGATAGTAGGTTGTTTTAGGAATGATAATATAACGAGGGAAATGGCAAAAAGTTTGTACTAAAACATTTTTGCAATAGATTGCTAGCACTTTTTTGTATTTTTGCAAACATGAAATTTCCATTTGCAAAATAGGAGAAAAAGTCAGTCAGTTGAGGTCCTCTTAGTCAGAGGGTATAAAAGGTAATGGCGTCAAAAATATCTTATCCAACTAGTAACATTAAAAGTAAATAAATAGATATTTGACGGTGGATGCGAATCAACAGGTAGGATCGATACTTTTGGAGAGCAAACAATCGTATCCGAGAGAAAAATCCCAAAAAAGTGAGTGAGTGACCAGAAAAAACCAAAAGGTTGAGTGAGTGACGAGAAAAATTGGAGACGGTGATGGTGGAGCCTACTCTTCATGACGATTTCGACGACTATTCAATTCCTCTACTGAAGCTGTGTGACATGGTATGAACCAACCCGGTAAGGGGCGTCCCTAGCATTCTCAGGCCCTTAAGCAAAACTTCATATTAGACCTTAAATTTTATAAATAGACGATATTCCATTTTTTATTATTATTTGAGTACAAATAGATAAATTTATAACAATAAACTATATATAATCTATCATACATTACAATGTAAAATTCTTCTTATTTTTTATCGTCATCCAATTGTTTTTTATAAAGTTATCCAGTTGTTTCTAAAACTTTAATGTATAAAATAAATTCTTTTATCATATACTTGTCTAAAAGTACAAGGATGGAGACATAGGGCGCGTTGAAGATATCTGTGGAGAATACAAAAGAGAATTTGGATACCATAAAAGAAAATCAGGATGGGCCGTGAGGAGGAGGTTGTCTGAGGTTAAATTTTTATTTGATACAGAGCTAACCTCTCAGAGTGATTATCCAAAAGCGGACATGGTTAAAGAGGAGGTTATGCTTCAAATTTCGAGATCAGCCTCGCCATCAATTGCCACTGCCACCTCGCCATCAAATTTCGTTGCTATAAGAAGTTACGTGATGTATTGAACTTGGAAACGTCGAAGTGAACGAGCCCACCAAGAAGATTTGTGATGATCACATGTTATACATTTTTCCAGTTTCGTTGCTACAATGACTTGATTTGAACTGTTGCTACTGATGTATTTTGCTTTTTGCTGCTACTTTATTTGATCACATGCTATGCTTACAACCAAAGTTATGAAATTCGGATCGTAGGGATATATCGGCTAGCTGTTAAAAAGGGAGATCTGATAAATTCGGGAAGATCACGAGAAAATCACGGCAAAACGTATTTTGTAATATTAATTAATTAAATATATATAAACTCATATTTATTATTTATAAAGACAAAATGAATGATATTTAATCATTTTTAATATCAAATTTGTCAATAATCTCGAAGTTAAAACGTGAAACTGAAAAAGATGAGTAAATAGGGGTTTGACTTTTTGTTGTTGTTTATTAACCTAAATTTCAAACCAGAATTAATAAGGTGGATCGAATAAGACCGGATTAGATCGGACAAGACCAGAATTAACTAATTTAAATTGGGCTAAATCAGAATTAATTGATTTGGACCGAATTAGACCGGAATTAATTTGAATTTTGTTGAGTTAACCGGTTTGACCGGTATTTTCACTGATATCGACCGTTTCGTTTCGGAAAGTTTGCAAAAACTGATATATTAGCCGGTTTTGAGGATATCATAACACTGAATACAACTCTACCCATGATTTTTCCAGAAGGTTGTTTCTTGGAGTACCGTAAGGTCATTCATTCTGCATTGGTTTGGTGTCTCCAATCACTGTAGTGGAGGCATGACAATTCCTCCAACACTTACAATCTTCAGAATAGATGGTTAGTAGTATCTTGAAAATGCTGGTTAGTAGTATTTATCATGATGAATAGATGATATATTTTTCTGTCAGAATTAAAGTTTATGTTGTTACCCACTTTATTATTTGTTGCTTGTTTTCTTCATAGATCCATACTTACTCTAGCATTGTTCCTATTCCTAGGCTTTTGGGTATGAATCAGTCAAAGGTAGCTTACTTTGAACATCCATACTTACTCTAATATTATCATGATATTTACAATTTTAGGAATTTTCAAGCCTCTGCTAGAGAATTTCTCAAAACTATTCAATTTTGGGTCAATCCAAAATTCTAGAGAATTATACTCAAGTCCATCATCTTGAGCTATTTGGGCCACAAGTCCAAAAATACACGGATGAGCCTCAATACATACAAATCTGTCTAAATGACACTCGTAGAGCCCATACTAAGACAAAAATGTGCACGGATTTGAGTCTTCTCTCTCGGCCCGTGACACTAGTCTTTTTGTTGGTGCTATCGGCTTGACATAGGTGAAAATTCAAATGAAATAGAGTATGTTGATTCTGTCATCAACTTTTTTAGGTATGTAGCTCAAGCACAAATATGCAGTCATAGTCTTATTGTTTGTCCAGTCAATAAGCAAAACGATTACTGGACTAAATAATGGAAGTTGGAACTCATTCTTCACAAATTGCTTAATGTCAGTGTCTATCAGATTACGTTGTTTGAAAAGATATTGTGCCTTACCGGGCAAGGTAGGAGACCGAGAGATTGGGGGAGAGAGAGGAAGGGAGGAAAGAGATAAGGAAATGACACATTTTGCAAATTTAAAATACTTTTAATGGCATTTTTGTTGTTTTAACGAAAAAGGGTCGGAGGGGGGAAATTACAATTTCAAGGGAGTCACAAGAAAAAAAAAGTTGTAATTATGTAAGATTCAATTAATTGTATAGTCAATCCGAGGTTATTCGACTCATAAGTGAATGAACAATACAAGAATCAAACTTATACCTTAATTATTCAAATCTTACTTCACATATTTCAGACTGCTGGTGAAGGTAGAAATATTAATCACAAACAACAATTAAATATTCTAAATGAAATTATTCTAGTGGGAAACACATGTTCTCTTCAAAAACATAATAGCACCATCTACAACATAAAAGCAAAGCAGAATATCAAAATCACAACCCTAAAGATGCAGGTTGAAATACTAAATGTATTAAGAAAAACAATATCCAACAAAAGAAAACAATAGAAGTTTCTGGAAACAAAATTCCCCTAACAGATCTCATTCAGCAACTAAAGAAGTTACATGAAAATATTGGGCCTGGAAGCCTTGTATGTAGTCTTGAGCTTCCTGCTTGGTGGCCTCACCTTCCTGAACACCAACGGGAACTTGATCTTGGAGTTGTGAAATTGCTTGGTGCTCTCCCTCTTGCAAAGCTTTGCTGGTATGGTTGCTGTCTTGATGATCTGGATGCAAGGAGACCTCACTCTGTGACGAGAGGCCATCTCCGTGTACATCTGCTCAACGCCTCCATTCAGAGTGGTATCACGGTACTCCTTGTACATATTGTGATACCCGGTACGACTTTGATAACGTAGCCAAATACCATAGTTGTTGACCTTGGTTGGGTTCTTCTCAAAAATCTACAAGAGACCTCTATAAGATACACAAAGCTACAAACTATAGAGAGCTCAACTTAAAAAGGGCATAATAGAATTATCTGCACTACCTAATGGAAATGAAATAAATTATATCACAATAGTCATCATATATATGCAATGCATATAAAAATATCATTTCAACATATAAACTACATGGTGAAAACTGAGGAACAAATTTAGTTTAACAAACAACAATCTTCTGAATGTGCTTTGCAAATATACAAATTTCAAAACATGAGCACACTCAAGTTATAATAATACATGTAATGATCACTTTGTGATCAATGGGTACTGTTTGATGGATTGAGGAAAGCATCTAAGTGAAGTGTATCAAGAACAATTCAACATTTAAAAAACTAAGCATGCAAGACATAAAGAGCTCCACTCGCTAAGAAAGGCATCATAGAGTTATCTGCATTTCCAAATCGAAATGATTTAAACTATAACATGATAGGCATCATATACATGCAATGCATACACAAATTTTGTTTCAACAGATACCAAAAAACCCTTTGAGAAACAAAATTTATTTAAAAGACTAATTAAAAAAGCATTATGCAAGTATGTGTTCAGAAATCCGAGTACGCTCAAGTTATAATAATACATGCAAGTATCATTTTGTGATTCAATGGTACTGCTTAGTGGATAGGGGGAAAAGCATCTGAGTGCATCAAGAACAATTCAGTACTTCAGAAACTAAACATTCGTGGCATAAGGAACATAATAGTAACTTAACTCAAATAAGTACAAAGCTAATCAAAGTGATGAACAAACACTAATCAGACTTTCACATAATCTGAATTCCAGAACTCGGAAGATTACAAAACAGCATACCTCATTAATAGCAAGCATTTGTCCATTGCTCTTCTTGACCTTTTTCAATTTCCTCAAGAAGTACCTGAAAGAGGTAATCAAAGCACAACCCCAAATCAATAATTAAAACAACATTTTTCAAGGAAAACCAAACACAAATTATTACAAAAAGACCATGAACTAACTTACCAGAACTTGGACTTGGCCCGGACTTCATTGGTAGCCCACAGCTTCATGCGGAAAATCTTGGGATGTTCATCTGACTCAGTAGGAAGAGCCCTCCCAACAACCTGGTACTGATGAAACTGCATGAAGCACAATTTCATTAACATATTGCATTTAAGAGAAATCCATTTAAAGATCAAACACCCAGAACAAAATTCATGTTACTTCAGCAATTAAATATACTATAACTCACATCAAAGCTCATAATCATAAAACATAACACAAAATGTGACACATCATGAAAAACATATACATGGTATTATCAAAATCTTATTTCACATGGAAAAACTAGCTAACACAAATCCATCACACTTCATTTCTAATCAAAAAACAGAGCAATAAGATGACAGTACGAATACATAACCATGGATCTAACAGCAGAACAAAAATAAACAGATAATCAAGAGTTCTGATGCCATCGTTTTGGAGAAAATATGCATCTTAGAAGCTATGATTCGGCAAAAAAAATGGAAATTAGAAGATAAGAGCGACTCGTACCTTGAAAGTGACCATTTCTGATACGCGTAGGTGTGAAAGGTTGAGCTCTGTTCGTCTCTTTCTCTGGAAGAAGAAAGCGAAATTAGGGTTTTCGTTTATTTTATATATGGGACTGAGACGCTGAATTGAATGGAAACCCTAGAGCATAGACTGGGCTTTCCTTATTGGGCTCATATGCTACATAATGGGACATTATACTCGTCGAGTCGCGGCCCATTTCTGTAAACGTTTACTAGTTCAAATAGAGTTTGAATTATAGTATGTTAACATAAATAAACAATAAAAGTCTCAACTTTTTTAAATGTTTAGAAATTGACACCAAATATTGTATCTCGTCCACTAGTGATAAGTGGTAGACAACAATAGATGCAAGTGAGTTTGTGGAAGATCAATATTCAATTTGAATTTATATATACATTATAAATCATATAAAATGTCCAAACAATTTAATATTTTTTTATCCACAAATTATATTGATATCAATAATGGGCTTAAAAGAAGCGTGACTTGAACTCAGGACATTTGAACCCAAGTTCAAGTGCTTAACCAATTAGTCAAGCAAGCGTTAGCATGTTGAGAAAAAAAATTAATTAGGTATAGATGTTAAATATAGGGGTGGACATTTTAGACTCGAAACTAGTATTGAACCGAACTCAAAATTAAAAACTATAACTATGGCTAATGATTCAGTTTTGGTTCTAAATTTGAGATATCCAGTCAATTTTAGTTCAATTATGATTCTCAAAATTTAGAACCATCGGTTAACCGATAAGATCCGGACTTGTTTGCATCACTACATGTTCATCTCTCATCCACCAACGTATTTTATATACCTCGTATTATTATTTTGTTTGCAAACTTTATACTTAGATTGAGTTGTAATAGTTAAATGTTAAAATTCGGTTTTCCTTACTGTTTTCTATGATTACAAATTTAATGTTTTTGCTATAAATCATTAACAATTTCGCCTACTTGGCATATAAATCGACTAAACTAAAAATAAAAAATCAACTGATTCCAACGAGATAAAACCTGAAATCAAACCAAAGAACTGCTACCATAACTAAACAATTGTCTCACATAGTGATTTAAGGTATGGTTACAATAATTTGAAAATTGGAGGGTCAGAATCGGAAGTAGTCTAGCCTTGACTAGTTCGATCCTATTCCAAAATCATGCCCACCCCTGAAACATATTGTGTTACTCTAATGGAACAAAAGTTCTTTAATGGACTAAAAAGACCTCATATATTAAATATTATGTTGATGGTACTACTATTTAATTTTTGATGTTCAAACAAAAAATATATCTTTGATCAAATGCTTGACAATATATACAACACATAATTATAAAATAATTAATTGAAAATAATCTTATTATATAACTGAGATTAAATAATGAATAGTTTCAAAAATAATAATAATGAATTATATACCAAAATAAATTGTAAGATTTATATTACACATTCACCAATTCTCATAGCAATAATAAGTATAAACAAAAATATAAAAATCACCAAGAGCATTCTCATGTGGTATAAATATTTAAATGAGAATTTGAGGCTTTAGTTAGCATATTCATGGGGTATAGAAGATGTGTATCAAATAGGGGCATGTGTGCGATTCCAGAATATAGATTTCTCGACTTCAAGCTCCACACCCAAAAGAAGACATGGTAAGAAGTTAACAGTACACATTACAGAAATTCAAAGGTCATTAAAAGCGAGGACGAGATAAAATAAAAACAAAATCACCTTGCAGAAACAGTTTTAACAACAAGAAAATATCATGGCTTATAACAATTTGTTTAAACAACTTCAACAAGAAACTCTTTCACCATTGGAAATTTTGATTACAAAACAAACTAAAAACTGAAATGCAAGTAGATCACACCAGGATCCAAATGAAAATCCATAACTGCTGGCCAAGAGATGAGGACCGAGCTTACAGCCTCCTACCCCTCCTTCCACCCTTCCTGCGGGTGCTATCAGTGGGAATTGGAGTCACATCCTCTGCAGAAAAAGTAGGAGCATTTAGATCCGGGAGTGATGTAACATAGAGTTGGCAAATTAGATGTACGGATAGATTTCACATCAAATCAAGCAACTAAAACCAAGTTGGCAGATAAGTATAATGGACAATGAAAACAAAACACTAACATATGGTTATAACACGGGAGGTTTCACAGAAAATTATGCAGGTCACCAAAAGATAAATAATTATTGTCATTCAGTGTTAGGAATGAGTAAACAACATACCAATGCGACCAATTCTCATGCCAGAACGGGCAAGGGCACGAAGAGCTGCCTGAGCTCCAGGTCCAGGTGTTTTTGTCTTGTTACCGCCAGTAGCACGGAGTTTGATGTGAAGAGCAGTAATTCCAAGCTCCTGTAATTCATATATTTCAAAATTACTTAGCCAGAAAGTTAAAAAAACCATGATGAATTAAAAAGCACATAGCATTTTATGTGTGCAATTTTTGGTTAAACAACCCCCAATCAGCAAACACATAACAACATCACAAAATAAAAGTTGAAGCGGGTCCAGAAAACAAATGTATAAATTAGTATCAAGAAGACAAATTAAAACCTTGCATCTCGTAGCAACATCCTGGGCTGCAAGCATGGCGGCATATGGGGAAGACTCATCCCTGTCAGCTTTTACCTTCATCCCACCTGATAAAAAACAAATAAACAAGACATCGCCAACTATTAGAAAAGCAAATTATTAGAAACAAACTCTAAATAATATGTTCAATGAATGAAGTTTAACATAAGCAATTTACTCAAAAAGATACCATGTTCTAGGAAGATATTCCTTACCAGTGATGCGAACCATAGTTTCCCTTCCAGAGAGATCAGTCACATGCTGCAATTCAAAAAACAAACCCTTCATAAGATACCGCAAAAGAAATACACCCGAATAAAAATAACATCTATCTGTTACTCACAATGAACGTGTCATTGAAAGAGGCAAAAATGTGCGCAACACCAAACACATGTTCTCCGTCCTTCACGGTAGGTCCTAGAGTCACAGTCTCTTCCTTGGGCTCCCTAACCTTCCTCCTCGACTGTAGAAGCCAACCAAAAATATTTTCAGAAAATTATGCTTACAATCATTCAACCACAAGTCTAAGATTATATTAATTCAATGAATGCACATATTGATCAGCCATCACATACATAAATTAGGAAAATTAGATCACACAACCTAAATCAACTACTCATGGTGTAAATACGACAGCGCCAGAATACTAACACAATAACCAAAGCATTGCCATTTTCTTTGAAACCAAAGGCAAATCATTAATTCATTTTATCCATCAATATCAACTGTAAACTGCAATTTCTATAACAAGCACTCACTGTATAAACAATATAACTCCCCATAAAAGCATAATCCAAACAATAAAATACATAAAAAAATCTGTACAAACTCACAAAACCTCAATTCAATCAAATAAATCGCAAATCTAATACTCAAAATCCAGCAACAAATCATACATATCCTGAAAAAACAGTCTCGAAGCTCATACACGCACACGCAATACACAGCCAAGATCAATGTGGAAATGAATACAACACAAAGCGAAAAAAACCAGGAATTTACAGAATTTCATAGAAGAGACATGAGATTGAGATAGAGTCGCTTACCATGGCTGTGAAGTGACGATGAGATGTGTGGGCGAGAGAGAGGAGGCGCGTGTGCTTTACCGTCAAGCTGCGAAAACCCTGAGAAGAAGAGAAACATGTTTTGACTTTATACGTGAGAGAGGTGGGCTAGGGTTTTAAAATGGGCCCAATTCGCAGCTCGAGGTCCAAGTTAAAAGACAGGCCCATCTTAGGAGCGGAGCCCAATAGAGGCTCGAACCAGTCTAGTCTAGGGGAAGAATGAGAAGGAGCTAGCGATCGCAGCTAGCAACAACAATGGCTTCGTCAACAGCGTCTCGCGAACTCCAGCGCGAACTCGAGAACAAAGCCAACGATCTCAGCAAGCTTCAGAAAGGTACAGATTGTTGCTTCTTCTTCTTCTTCTTCTTTCATATACTACCATCTGGATGTACATGTGTGTTCTGACATGGAGATGTCGATGCTCGTATCAGATATCGCTAAGAATCATCAAGTGAGAAAGAAGTACACCATTCAGCTTGGCGAGAACGAGCTCGTCCTTAAGGTCTCGCTTGCTCTCTGATATGATTTTAAGTTTTCTGTTTGGTTGCTAGGAAATAGGTGAGACAAGGGTTGTTTAATTTACTTATTTGTTGAGTGTTATCCTTATTGAAGCTGTTGTTCATCAAGGATTTGCCAAATCTAAGATTTGATGTTAAAAGTTGCATATTTGTGTATAAATTTTTAGCTCAAGGACTACATGATTAGTGATTCTTGATACTAATTTGATGTGTGAATTAATGGGAAGTGGTCTGTTTGTGCTTAAAGGAGTTGGATTTGCTGAGGGAAGATGCAAATGTATACAAATTGATTGGTCCGGTACTTGTGAAGCAAGATTTGGCAGAGGCAAATGCTAACGTGCGCAAGAGAATTGAGTACATGTCTGCTGAATTGTAAGCTCCTGTTACTTTACTATTTTCATATTTACTTTGGAATTTTTGCAAGGTTCAATATTCATCAGATCATGGATCTAGTTTATTATGGTTATTTTATCGAGACAACTAGACCCGTTGAATCGTATCCTTCAAATTGTTTCCTTTGTTGGTTCACGACTAACATTACTCTGAATGACCATCTGCTAGTGTTGCCTTGTAGAAATTGCAATCTTGATCATGTTGGCTTCTTGAATATTTCAATGCAAGAAATGCAATGACTAAATAGAAGAGTGAAATTATTGTTTCCTTATAACTTATTTCACATGCAATTTGTTATTGCCATTTTTGGGATTGAAGTATCCTGTTCAGATCCATTTGCAAATAGCTTTCCCCCAAGCTGGCCTATTTCTGTACCTATCTCATGTTTTAATCACCAGATCATTCAATTTGTAAATATCACTCCATCCATACCAGAATAAGTGTCCACTATCCTAAACTGGATGTCCCAAAATAAGTGTCCCAATTTCTTTTTTTAGTTAGTTAATTAGCCATAGTTTACTAGTATTATAATACCATAAGTTTTCACCTTGGCTAGTGAAGACATTGGAGCACAGTCATAGACTAAAGGGTGGAAAGTCAAACGTTAAAAGTAAATAATTAACTCTTGCAAATAGTCAAATGGGACACTTATGTCGGGACCAAGGGGGTATTATATTTAAATTCATTTTCAAATTCCGAGGCAACATTTTGGAATTATTGGTATGAATTTGATTGATCATGCCACTATATTTGCTGGTTTCAGTTCTGGAATATTTTTTTTTCTTTTCATTTCATACCTTCTCTACTAAGATGTAGTGTCTGGGTGCAATTTGAAATCCGTGTTGTAATGCTTTTGGTTGGAGTCACGTATATTAAGTTATTGCTTCTGTTCATTTTTTTCCATTTATCCTTCACTTATACCGTGTTACTGTGTCAACAGAAAACGACTTGATGCAACCCTGCAGGATTTGGAGGAGAAGCAAAATAGCAAGAAAGAAGCGGTTAGTGTTAATACCTTTTGCGTATAAAATTGAATTGCAGTGTTGTTAACTTGAAGTTTAAATTTTTGTGTATGTGTATGTGCACATGCACGACTGTATCTAACTGTGTACGGCCATATTTGGAATTTGATGGTTTCATAGAAATTTTATGCTCATATTATGAAATCCATAGCAGTCAATCCGTTTTAGGTTTTATTTATGCAAGGCTGCATGGTATTTGTTAAGTTTTAATAGATATTGGTGCCATTTGTGATAAGAATTGTCTGTTGGAGATGATGCCCTAAACAAAGAGAAAGTAGGAGAGCCATGCTTCTCCATCGGCAGCATTTATGTTCTCATTGGATTTGAAGGATAAGCTGAGGAATGGGAGAATATTCTTGTTGGAAACTGACTAGAGAACTTCTTCTAAGTTTCATTCCACTTGTGAGGGAAATTGGCTTTACCAAACTTCTCAGTCTTCTTTAAGGGGCATCATGGTGCTTTTAGATAGTTATGTACCTTATCCAATTTAAATCTCCAAATCTGATGACAGGTCTGTTAGACCCAGCAGATAATCAATTTACCCAACTTTCTAGGATTTTGAGAATCGATGGTGTCTTAAATCTTAACCTTTCTCAGTAGTAAATTAGCTCTTCATGTGTTGTGTTTTTGTTACTTTTTTCTTTTGATAATCTACACTTATAAAACTTGTTACTCCTCTGTCCCAAAATGAGTAACCTATTTCTCCAATTTGGATGTCTCAAAATGAGTGTACAGTGTCCACTTTACTTCTCAGGAAGGTAATTATGTATGAAATACCAATAATATCATTCCCAATAGTTAGTTACAACACTTGGTGAGTTAGTTAGAATGGGATGATACGAGGATACTTGGGGAAGTCGAGCCAAAACTTAACTAATCTTTAGATTTTGTAAGAAGTCAAATAGAACACTCATTTTGGAAAGGAGAAGAGTGCGAGGATTTGGTAGCTCTAAGAAAGTGGTCACTGAGTTAGAGCTAGTTTTGACCTAAACCTAACATACCTGCATTTCTCCAGAACTTGGTTTGTAATTGTGTATAGAAAGTTTAGCTACTTGTCCCCAAAGTAGTATCTCATGTTTTGTTATACTGACTTGTACATACTGTTCCATTGGTTCTGTTGTCTTGCAGATCTTCAAGTTACAGCAGAAGATTCAAACTCTTCAGGCCGGAAGAGCCAAGTCCTAATTTCCATAGCTAGGCGAGTTTTCATTTATTGCAGTATGTACCAATACTATGGGTTGAATGCAGTTCTTTTCTGTGATGTTTCCAAGTGAAAATATATTGCATCTTTCAAACAGGTTGATTATTTGATATATGATTCAAGCATGAAAATGGTACACTTAATATTTGTGTAAAATAACTATTAAACTCGATAATTTATATACTGTTACCTTTGACCATCAAAACAGTGATCCAGATTATGTTGTCACAAATTCAAGCACTTGTTCCAAATTTGAGTTACTATCCCAAATGAACTTCAGTTCAACGATTTTGTTTGAAGATTTAACAAATTGATGCAGTGAAAACTCAAAGCTGGAAAATTGTCATTGTGAGTTTTGAAAAGCTCGGTCTCTCAACATTTGTAAACACTTGGAACATCAATTGGAACCAATAAAATCAAAGTAATACATTATTACAAAATTGGTCGTACAGATGGGAGGATTCAAAGAACTTCTCAATCCGATAAGCTGCTGATTCCGACCCAGAAGAGTGAAGATCAAATCCTGGATATATTGCACCATGAAAGAAGCAAGTTAAACCACTGCTAATATGCCTTGATGGCCTATCTTGACTTTCTTCGAAACCAAATATATTATCGAGCTGCAATAATGATACATACAGCATGACGGGCCAAAAATGCCCTTGAACTCAATTCCTTGGGGATATCTCATATTCTTGAACTCATATATATGCATCTATTCACAGTAGCACCCTTGGTATGTTGAACTATTGTTTCCCCGTGATAGTATGTTGAATCGGGAAAGGATGAGCTTCTGTGTTAAAAACATACTTGTCCAATGGAATGGTACTGCTGTCCGCAAACAGTAGGTACAAATACTTCAACGTCTCGCCTAGAAAGAAAGTTTCCATCTTGTCTCTTCTTTGAGGAGGGAGTGTCGTGACATCGTTTAAGGAACTGTATCCGCCAGATTCGACCTTGGTGTGTTTCTCAAAAGCTTCAAAGATCTGCCAACCCCATTCGCGGTATCTGCAGCACATAATATTTGGTTAGAGACTAATGAACAATTAAGGTAAAACCATCTCACTAATTGATTGAATGCACTGCACATATTGAAAAAAGAAGAAAATCCATATCATACTTTGTATCTTCTGTTACACGATACAAGATAAACAACGATTCAACAGTTTCAGGGCGCAACAGATTATGTCGATCAGCTGGTTTGATTATGATGTCATTAACATATTTTGAGCTTTTGTTCCCGCCACCAGGGCCTTCTGAAAACTCCTGCTCATATTAGAACCCAAAATCATATAACTACTCGCCCTAAGTAGAAAGTAATGAAGAAAAAAAGTTATAAGAACTTGAAATAAAGAAAACAAGACTACAGGATCCATGTTGGGGTGGGTGTGTACATCTACCTTTCATGCGCTGATTGCAAGAAATTAGAGTAAATACATCAAACTAACCTCTGTATGGAAGTAAGCAATTTCCGGAGCAAGACCAGTAGACGTTACGGAATACATCTCATAGCACGTCTTAGCCAGATCTTCCGCAAGCTGCAGATTTTCCAAGTCTTCAAATGTAAGCAAATTGTCTTTCTTAGCCTTTTCCTTTGTAATACCCTTAGTCGCACCTAGTGCGAGAGTACCAGGCAAGAAACACACCTGAAAGGCCGACGAAACAACTTTATTCAAAGACACTTTCATATATCGGAAGACAAAACATATGCATTTCTGCATGGGCCTAAATGCTGCAGTTCTACGTAAATTATAGTGTGAAGTTGTATTCAATATATTAATAACTCCTGGGATAGTATTCATCAAAAATGAGATTTTCTTATCAATTTCTCTAGTTTGATTAGGCTCCCAGCATAACTGAATATATTGATTAGTAGATAAACTAAAGTATGTACCAGATGATCCATTTTTGGGCTAAACGAACCCTTGGCCCCATAAGGCAACTCTCCCACAAATACCAATCCATTTGGCATTGATTTTCGAACAAGAAGTTTCCGGACACCTTTCATTGCTTCAGTATACATATCATATAGATATGTCAGATTACTGTGTCGGCCAGCTCCATGATGAAGCCACACTTTAATCAGGTATTCGTAGTAGCTGTCACCACGAGATCCCAGTCTGATATTTTCTCCACTAAATTCACCAGATTTGGGGCTGCATTTGTATAAAAAGAACAACAAAAATGTCATTACATCCACAATATGAATAATACTTCCCAGTATGTCAAGAAAAAAACTGTAACACATGAGTAGCAAGAAGAATAGAAACAATTAAGAGCTCATCAGACAAGAAGCATGTTGGTTTTCCTAACCAACCCCACCATCAAGACAGGAAATTAGATACCCCATAAGTTACTTAAGAAACATTATCATCTCAAAACAGCAAGCGCATATTCATGACAAGAAAAAAAAGCAGTACTCATAACCTTTAATGCATTTTTCTGTTTGAATATATCGTATATCGGTGTGGCTGATGATCAATCAATATTGTTCTTGAAATAGAATCAAGCCACATCAGGTTGCACACTATGAGTTCAGTAAGTGATTTCAGTATTGTGACAAGAGCAAAAATTATCCTCATCAGCATAGCATCAATAGATAAGTGTGTGCCATCTTAACGTTAACGGCAATGAATGATTCATTATTTAAGCATCAAAATGTTGAACAGTAGGTTTATACGCAAATACTTCCCTCCCTAGACTGTTCTTTAGTTGGGCTAACTAAGTGGTGATAGTTTATTGTACATGCTGTAAGTGATGAGGGGTATGCAACTCTAACCAATTATTCTCTCAGGAGAGATCAACAACAAACTGAGACCTTTCTGTGGATTACCACAGTATCATGATGATTATACAATACTTTCTGTGAAATATTGTTTATTGAATGATTATTACTTTACTTGTATATCCGTCCTGGGAACCATCAAATGACCAGATATATATTTCTAGAAAGGGTTAAATACATTAAAGATTAGCAGAAAGTTCCCTTGTAATTTGAGTCATTTGACTAAGTTGGGATCTGATTAACTAATTTACTATTTGTTGAGTATATATGCCCACATTGGGGCATCATGATGGTATGAAATTTATATACTGCCAATTTTCGTGAAAAAATGTGAACATGGGTAAGGGTAACATAGTCATTTTCATGTGATGTTCTACACCTAGTGCCTATGTTCTATATATATGGACAAAGGTCCTTGCCCAAACCCCCACCTTCATGTCAGCATGTACTGAGTATACACACCTAAATGCAATCTGCTTCAGCCAGTAACAGAAAAAGGTAAAGTGTGTTTTGAAGGGAAACACATAACAAGGACTTCTAAGATTAAAGAGTACAACTACTAGTTCAGCAAGTCTGGTATTGTGATTTATGATGACATAGTTTAGATGCAAGGCCCATACCTTATGTAGATAGGAACTAATCCTTCCACCTTAGGGAGGGTCTTAATGTGTTCCAAAACCTTCATGGCTTCTATACTGTACTTTGGATCACCAGAAACAAAGCTGAGATAATTGAACTCCAGCTGCAAAGTAGAAACTTCTGACGTGCTACTCATTCCATCAGGAGCAGCATGTGCCGAGCGGTCACTTAAAATAACATCACTAAAAGGGATAGGAGTTGGACTGGAGGTAAAAGCAGATAGTAGGCGATCAGCCAAGCTCCTAGCAGTTTCAAGATAAACAATTGGTTTGGGCCCCTTATAGGTTGAGTTCTCAATATCTCCCCCACTTAAGTGATATGCACTCAAAAGGCCACCCAAAACGCGTATTGTAGTTTCGAACAGATTAACCTGGCCCATTTTACTAATTCTATCTGGAAGTTGTGTTTCAATCCAAGTGCCTGCTTCAGAGACAACTTCGTCAATTCCCATTATCATTGCAGTATCAAGAGCATCAATAATGGTAGCTCCAAGGCCTCCCAATCCATCAACTCCACGCTGACTCACTGGCATAAGTTCATCATAACCCATTGCATATCTCTTATACCCAGACCATGCATGGGTGAATGCCTCCTTAACTTTCTGTTGCCTGGCTGCCCATACTAAACTGTTATTAGAAGTATCGTTTCCATCTTTTTCATCAAGTGACAACCGAGGAGGAATCCGTGGTGGTTTTCTCCAAAAGTTTCCAAACTTGCTGCCACCATATATAGTAGTATTGTCTTCTTTGCTGGTACTAAAACTATTTGGAAGTCTGCCGGTAACAGAATGAACAGGACTTGTATGGGTCAACATAAGATATGCAAGACCAAATATCATTATTATCACTAGAAACTTCCCTGTACTACAAGTTACACATTCATGCTTTATGTTACTGGTATGGAAGGTCTGTGTCACCACCTGGGAAAAATAATAACAAAAGGTCATTCCAAAGTAGAGAGTCTACACACCATGCCACTGAAGGCAACCAATAGGTATAGAAATAATGGTTCACAATAAGAAGAAAATATGTGGCAAGAGAATTCCCAAAAACTAAGACAGGGATGCTGTATAAAGTTAAACACATTGATCTATTTACACATGATTTCTAAATTCTAATTTCCATTGGTGCTTTGCCTGTCAATATTTCCGATTTTCTTCATCTGCAAAATTAGTCTTTTATACTATTGCATACTTTTTTGTAAGATTCTGATGGTAGAGAACCAAATCCAAATCTAATCAGAATAATCTGGTGATGACTCATGCTTAGATTGATTATAGATTAAGACCAGATTCTGACATAGGTGAAGAAAAGTTAAGTTTGAAACAAAACATTGACCGAAATATATCACAGGAAAGAAGATCTTTTACAGTTCCTTCGAGCACAACAGATATATTATATATTACATACACATGGACAGCATGAGCAATTCTTGTCAATACACATTCCACAAATTAGATTAGACATTTATGAACTTAGTTGAGTCCAGCAGCTGGAGGTACAGTCGCAATCGTCAAATTCAAAACTATTCCTCCTCCAACACAGTGAGCTACAAATTGAAGTTCATAGACATCCAGAAGTCAAGATAATGCAAAATCATGATCCCAGAGTCCAATTCAGTAACCAAAAAAGCTACATACAAGTTCAACTTCAGCTCAAAATTAATTCAAAATCACGGACCCAAGAGTCTAATGCAATAAACAAATTGAAGTTGGCTCAAAATTCAAACGCCACCTCATTTTCCAGCAAAACAAGCAGAGATTACCTAAAATCAAAACCAAAACTCTTGTACCGACAATTAAGAAATCCAAATCCCGCCAGGTCAAGTCGAAAAACAAACTGAGAAGATAGGTAGAGAGAGAACCTTGAAGAAGGATCGGTGGCGGAACTTGGCGTTGTCGTAGTGGACATCTTTGGTGGAGTAAGGCAAGGACTTGGACGACGACATGCTCGATCTGGTCCACAATCGCCGATGGCTCTGGAATTGGATTCCCCAGAAACGGAGTGGAAATGGAGTCCTCAAAGTCAATAATGGTATTGGAACATTGGAATTTGGAAATGACTTATCGTACATGTAAATGCATTTAAGTATCAAGTCACCTAAATATTGGACTAGTTCCATAAACAAGCCCAACTCCAGCCTCTAACTTTTGAATATCAGATAAGTTCATGAAATGAATCCCTTAAAATTTAATTTACTTTATATACTTATACATAATTTTGAGATAATTACATTTTACTTTATTTATTATAACATGTTTACACATAATTTAGAAAATATATTTCAGCTCACTTAATTATCATTTCATTACATTTCCTCCAACAATGTTAATTTTTTGGTATTTTTTTTATAAGGGTGAAATTATTACAAAGCTGATAGTTGAAGAACAACACGTGTACTTATCAATATAGATGATTGAGGAGTTCATTAGAAGTTATATGACATTTGCAAGAGAAGCCCATTATTGAAAAGAGTTAATATAATTTGCATGTCTAAGATTTAAACTCGTGTTCGCAAGGTAGAACTAGCTCTGATACCATATTAAAGGATCAACTCAACTAAAAGCCTAAGCTGATAGTTGAAGGATCATTATAGTTTTGTACTCTAACAAAAATGTTTAAAATACACCTGATTAATTATCAAATTTTTAAAGAGATGTCATTCATGATATTTTTTCTTCCGGTTTCTTCCTTTTGTAGAGGTGGACTGGAGCGCCCTACCTCAATAGTATTGGAAAATATGAATTAATTTATATTAACAATTGTATGAATGAAATTATTTTATATTTCATGATTTAATACTCATTATATGCATTTCATTCTCTTGAATGCATAGGTTATGAAATCATGGATTTATGACTAAACATTTCATATTTCAAAATTAATTTGCATTGATTTGAGAAATCTTTTGGTTGAAGAGATTGTTACTGTAAATAAATGGTTACATCTCTTCTCTTCTCTTTTCATCTCATCTTAACACCAAGAACATGACTTATTGGTTCTTCTTCTCTTTCTTTAGTCTCAAATGTTGTTCGTAAGTATGGTGATAGAGAAAGACACAA
>JAYMTP010001261.1:0-25125 GCA_036897365.1 Geranium brycei | reverse complement strand
CCAAATTCGAGCTCAAGGTTAGACTCGTTTAATAATTAATTAATTTTATATATTTATATTTATATAATTTAAAAATATTAATAATAGAATTAGACGAGCCGAATCAGGTCGGGTGAACCTCGAGTTGGCTCATTTATTATTTAATGAATTATGTTATTTATTTAATTTTTAATGAACATTTGTATTGAAATTTAAGTGAAGTGGATCGAGCGAGCTCGAACCTGAGCTTATCTATTTTATTTTGAGCGGAATTCGATCTTAGTTGTGTAAGCTCGTTTGAGCTCAAGCATAACTTTTTTTTACGAGACGAGCCATGCCAAAATGAGACTCGATTCGACTCGTTTACACCATTAAATATAACTTATCAAAGCTCGTCATGGTGATTTTAAAAAATATTAGTTGAGGATAATGAACTTAAAAGAGTGCATATAATTAAGAGTAATGAGCATGAATCTTCGTTCATCCAATTTTGCGTACGAGAAGTGAAAAAGTAAAACTAAGATATGATTCTCCATTAGTTTAAAATCATGGATCCTATGCCAAACACAGTTCACGCGGCCATCATTACACTACAAAAGCTAAGCTTCTAGGATAAGGTACTATGAGGTTGCCAACACTGAATCAGTTGACTAGTGAATAATAAATAGTGAATAATGAATAGAAAGTACAGGAGACAAATTCAATGAGACAGAGAGAGCCACAAACATGAGTTCGTGTCCACCTCTGTTCCCAGATTCCTCCTCAGCCCCACCTCCACCACCACCCACAACCACAACGATCGATAAATCATTAAGCAAAATTGAATCTTTGTTCTCTTCTGCATAGATAGAGCATGGCTCAACCCTCCCCATGACACTGACTTCAATATATTATACTCACATATATTCTCTCCGTGAATTGAATTCTCAGTTTCTGGGTGCTCTGTTTTTTTCCCGAGAAAAAAAGCTATTGAAGCAATGAAGCAAGAGACGACACCAGCAAGCAAGCCCGAATTGAGAGGCGGTGGCACGTCTCAATCACCCAGCACCGCCCACTCTCGCCTTAGAGCCTCCGCTAAGTCTAGGGGCTCACCAAAGCTAGACCCTGTTGTTAATGGGGCTCTTTCACCCAGAGGCAGAGCAAAACCAAACCCAGATGCTATGAAGACCAATTTAAGGGGCGCCAGGAGGTCTCTGCTTCTCACCAAGCCTAAATCCGAGGACGAGACACTTGGATCTCAAAAGGGTCCGGACGTTGGAGTCGCCGCTCCGTCCCCGAACCGCCCCGTTGCCAGGCCACGGCGGCTGCTCCGGTCACTCATGGACTCTGCTTCTAGAAGAAACGAGAAGGACCCAGATGGGAAATACAAGGAATTGACGGAGAAGGTTGAGTTGGGTGAGACTATGATCAAGAATCTGCAGGACCAAGTTCTGGGTTTGAAGGCGGAGCTGGAGAAAGCTCAGAGCTTGAACATGGAGCTTCACTCACAGAACACCAAGCTCACTGAAAACCTCTCCGCCGCTGAAGCCAAAATAGCAACCCTTACCACTCCCCAACAGGTTAGCATTGCAATTTGGGAGTTTCTGGGTTTCTTTGGTTATGTTCATACCATTTTTCAATCAGCCATTTGGGCATGCACACCAAGTGTTCGACGTTTTGTCTCAGAGAGTAGACTTTTATTTATTATGACATACTTATAATTATATTTTTGCATTTGATGAAGAAGAATTCAATTGGTGAGTACCAGAGGCCTAATTTCAAGGACATACAGAAACTCATAGCCAACAAATTGGAGAACTCCAAAGTGAAAAGAGAGGGCAGCATCACTGAGGTTTGTATTGTTAAGCTGCCATCACCCGGCCCGCCGCCACCACCATCACAAAGAATGCTCAGAAGTGTGGACGCAGAAAGGAAGGCTCCGCCACACAACTCTCAGCAGCAGCCGCCACCTCCTCCTCCTCCCCCACCTTGCCCTCCGGCCATACCAGCAGCTCCGCGCAAAGCTACTTCATTTCAAGAATTTTATCAGTCCTTGACAAAGCAAGAGGGGAAGAAGGCACCTGCACTGCCAGGGTCGGGAAGCCTCAATAAACCGAGAACCACTAGTGCACACAACAGCATAGTTGGAGAGATTCAGAACCGCTCTGTGCATCTCTTAGCTGTGAGCACTTGAGATTGGAAACATGGTTTCTTCCTTCGTTTGAGTTTTTTTGTTTTGTTTAGTCTATGTGATCTTGATGCATTTGCAACTCACAATTTTTATAGGTTAAGGCTGATATTGCAACAAAAGGCGACTTCATCAATGGTCTAATCCAAAAGGTTCAGTCAGCAGCTTATACCAACATAGAGGAAGTCTTGAAATTTGTGGATTGGCTTGATAGTGAACTTTCATCATTGGTAATTTCTAATTCCTTCCTGCACATTCCGTTTTCTTCATTCATGTTTTTGGTTGAATTCACGACTCAGTTTTGCAAATGTTGTTCTGATTTAATCGGCTGCTTTGATATAGAATCATAATGCAATCCCACACAATTTCAGTTATTAGATCAATTTAGGCCTTGTGGTTCGCAAATGTCAATAAAATTTTGAAGTTCCTATAAATTCATTACCGTATATGCATATCATCTGGATACATTTAGAGGTGATGATGGTGCTTGATGCATAGGAAATTATCTATATAATATTACAGTGCCCTTTTACATATATCTTGTTATTTCTTGTCATATCATTGTCCCTTGATCTCAAAAAAACAATGAGCCTACATTGAGCTAGAGTTGCTACGTATGGATGAAGAAGGTGAGCTTAATCAGGTTGTTGAGGAAGCCATTACATTGATCCCGTTTTAGAATATCAGTAATGAGTCAACAGTGGGAATGTTGTTTTACTTTTTCAATCTTTTCTCATAACACGACAAGTTGCTATAACAGAATGTTATGTAAACTAAAGAAGCTCCCTAGTTGATGAGGAAACATGCATGCTTATAGTGTTGCATGATTCTGAATATTCTAGTGTACTTATGTTACGACATTTTGTTTGTTATCTTGTCATATACAGGCGGACGAGAGAGCTGTGCTAAAACATTTTAAGTGGCCGGAGAGGAAAGCTGATGCGATGAGGGAAGCCGCAGTTGAATATAGAGACCTTAAATTGCTTGAGAACGAGATTTCTGCCTTCCAGGATGACACAAGCATGCCTTGTGAGGTTGCCTTGAAAAGGATGGCCAACTTACTAGACAAGTAACAACATAATCCATTTTTTTTTCTTCTAATTGATTCTTTAGTTTAGAGGATCTTAAATTATGTTCGTTCTTCTCATGTTGAAGGTCAGAAAGAAGCATACAGAGACTGATCAAGTTGAGAAGTTCAGCTACACGGTCTTACCAAGAATGCAAAATTCCAACTGATTGGATGCTTGATTCGGGGATTGTCAGTAAGGTATGTTCTTTTGCTTACACGGAACACGTATTTCTCCTTACAATTGTTGATCTGAAATGAATAATTTTGCAGATCAAGAAGGCATCTATGAAGCTGGCCAAGGTGTACATGAACAGAGTCACAATGGAGCTTGAATCTATCAGGAACTCAGATAGAGAATCTGCCCAAGAAGCTCTTCTTCTACAGGGTTTGCATTTTGCCTACAGGGCTCACCAGGTAATCAAAGGCGTCAAGTTTTGTGATATATTCATTACTATGAAATTAACAATTACAAACCATCAACTCAAAAGTAAACAAAACGGATTCATCTGAAGAAATCTGCATTACTATGAAACTAACTATTACAAATCATCAACTCAAAAGTAAAAGAAAACAGATCCATCTGAAGAAATGTACATTCTCGAGCTAGGCAACATTTTTAAATACAAATGTAGACAGAATGACAGAGAACCGGGTCTTACCAAAGAGGAGCACCGGCAAAGGAAGACCATCCATAATATACACATTAGTGTCAACCTATGACCCAAAAGACTAGTCTATCATGCTCTTGGGTCCAATGTACATAAAAATTCTTATTTTACCCCATATTTGCGTGGGGCCTAAGCTTACATGTGGATTCCTAACAGGAAGTATAAAAGTTTCTGCATGTTCTGTCCTTGGTTGCAGAGACTGAGAGCCCATGTTGGCTCCTGTGACATGACTAGGACAGGTCCACAAACATTTGGTTTTAAGCTTTTGGCATCACAGCCAAACAGAGAGGGCACCTCTGTAATACAGATCATTCACAGTGAGAGAAGTAGAATATACATTTCCTTCTGTCATGTAAATGACCAGATCTAAGTAAGCAAAACCGGTGCCAAGCCGGGACAGAAGTTTCGGTAGAATATATTAAATGAGTGTCTTGAATTTTCAATTAGTTTGGTGAAGTAACATTGAAGTCTACAACAACCATAAACTTAGGTCTAGTTGGAGAATATAAGATATAACGAACTTTCACACTTTCTTGCATACTATGCTTAAAGCTACTACTACATTGCTCCCATTTTGTTGACTTATGAGAGCTACAACCTAATCAAACATTTGACTTCTGAATGTAAAACTGGGTTAAACTTCAGCTAATGTTCTGTTACTATAATAATTTGGCAACTTGCAGTTTGCGGGAGGTCTTGATTCTGAGACTATGTGCGCCTTTGAAGAGATAAGGCAGCGCGTGCCAGGACACCTTGGAGGGTCTGCAGAATCGTTATCCGCCATAACATCATCATCATAAGAGACCTCATTATATTTGCAGCAGTACAGAACATGTGTAGTGAATGAAAATCCAGTATATGTAACATATATGTGATATAGGTGCAGTTTTGAGAATCCAGATTGGTAAAAGGTTTGGTCGATAGCCAAGAACACGAATTTGTAACAGGACCCTCATAAAATGTTCAATACTGTAATCTCCCATCAAAAGCTTGCTTGTTAACATTTGAATTTAGGTACTTGTATATGTATTTCAAGTTCTAAAAGTCAACTACAATTGATGTATAGTTGAAGGTGACTGGATTGTCAACGCAAAACTAACAGGTGATGATGGAATGGTGGGTGGGTCTGTTCATCAACTCTACACTATTGGTTGGATCGGATCTTACATATATATGTTTTATCAATCTCACTTTTCTTGTTAATGCACGAAAGAATTATTAAATATATGCTTATGCGAAATATAATGTGGAAACTTCATACCTATTCTATAATATTTTTACTTGTACATCTAGTTTTAATAACTTGATTTGAATTACGGTTAGTTTTGAGTGTGAAATGATAAAAATGTCTCTCATTTTCATTCAAAATTTTGTTGGAAATATTTTATTTTTCCGGCTTCACTCTCCACCGTCAGCATATTGTTATCTTTATCACCGTCAACTAATTTTAGTGATAAATGAGTCCAAACTCAATTGCCTTATTTCTCACCAAACATTCATTAAATCTGAACGACTTTACCGTGCAAGTAGCTGGCAATTACTTCAATCATTCATCAACCGTCTAACTAATAATGCTCCTAATACTGCACATGCCCAAATTACAAACAAGCGGGGTCATTATCGTCTTTACACTCCTCCCTATTCCTAGCTGGAAACCCATCAGCTGACGTGCCATCAAACGTGTCACCAAGTGGCCTCATCTCCACCGTCAGATCTCCAACAAATGTATCCGACAGCGGGTAACAATTGGACCAGAAAAGAAAGCGCGCGCCAACTGAAAACGGACACAAGCCTCCACGTGCATTTGCCACGTAGGAGGACGACCAATAGAAAGGGGACACGTGGAATACAGTTGAATGTTCTCTATAAGGAACCACCCGAAATGTGGAATCCAAGGTAGCTGAGGAAAAAAGAAAAAGAAAACAGAGCACTGCGATCTGGTGCGAGTTTGGGGAATCAACGGCGAGATGGGTGTCTCCGGCGTCGCTTTCTGGGAGGTTCCGTGCTTTTCCGGCGATGCCCATTCTCTGTCGGTCCCTCCTCGCGTCGTCTTTTCCGTTCCCGCCGGCGGTCGCGTCTCCGGCGAGAGGCTTCGACCTGGTCTCGGTTGTTCTCGGGTCTCTTCTTCTCGCCACAGATTGGCTTCTGATTTTTCGAGATCTGGGTTTTCCGATAGCGGGCACTTGGATTATTATCGGGGAAAGGTCAGGTGTGGCGGGAATGACAAGGGTCTGGGGTCGATGACGACCAAGAAGAAGCTGAAATTGCTCAAGGGTCTCTTGTCTGAGGATTTGTCCATGTTCTCTGGCTCTTGTGGTGAACAAACCCAGAATGGTTTGGTCGGTGAAGTTCAAGGGAAGCTGATCTCGGTGAGACTTTTTAATTCTCTCTCCCTCTGTCTCTTATAATCTGTTCTTAATCAAACTCAATTGGATTTGGGGTTATAGTAAATGTTAATTTCTGGGAGCAAAAAAACAATGAGCCTACATTGAGCTAGGCAAAAAAACAATGTTAATTTCTGGGATTGACTTTATTTTGTTGTTGTTTTAATCGTATGATATGTATATAATTTTATTGACTATATTAAATGTTAATTTAATTACCTCAATGTTTTTTTTATTGGATCATTAGTTCAGAATTTGCAGTGAATTGGATTAGTGATTTTGCATTACCTATGAATAAATTGAGATTGATTGGAGAATGTTATTGAAATTCACACACCCAAGTTCTCATTACCATAATTGCTTCATGTCTGCAATGGTGTTAGGATTTTGCCACTAGACATCTGTGTCAATTTGATTCCTGTCTGCAAGTTCTCTGGAACCTTGTATCTGAAGAGCATTTTAATTTGATTCCATGCAGGAAGCGGCGGAAGTTCTGATAAAACAACTTCAACATGTGAGATCAGAAGAGAAGGAGATGAAAAAGAAGAAGAAAATGGAGAAGGCCAAATTGAGAGCCTCAAGGATGAAAGAATCATCCTCCTCATCTTCGTCTTCATCATCATCGTCTAGCGAGAGTGAGAATGGGGAAGTGATGGACATGAGCCTCCTCAGAAGGGAGGTCCTTGAACAACCAATAATAGACGTGCCCCAAACTTCAGCATCAGCCACATTGATCGCCTCAACCCAACAAGGGAACATCGTCACAACTGAGGGATGTGGCTCAGAAGATCGCAGTGCTCCGGTTACTCAAGATAAGGATTCCTCGGCTAGTTATAGTTATGCTTCTTCTAGCTGCAGCTGTAGTAGCAATGTTAGCCTTGTGGATGCAAGTGGACCGGCATTGACAAAGAGCATAGAGGTGTGCATGGGCAACAAGTGCAAGAAATCGGGAGCTGCAGCATTGTTGGAGGAATTTGAAAGAGTAGTCGGTATTGAAGGCGCCGTAGTTGGATGCAAGTGTATGGGAAAATGCAGAGATGGGCCTAATGTGAGAGTCTCGAGTCGTGAAGCACAGTCAGAGACGGTGGATGATGATTCTGTGAGGACTCCGTCGAATCCTCTTTGCATTAAGGTTGGTTTGGAGGATGTTGATCTCATAGTAGCAAAATTCCTGAGTGAAGAGCAGCAAGATTTGGGTATGGCACCAACATGTTAGGAGAGCTCTTATTTACACGTTTTGGCAAAATTACTTGTTCAAAACCACAAAAGATTTGGTGGGTGTACCACCAAACCATCTTTGGGGATTGTAAATGATTAGGATTTTTGCGGATATATCATTATTGCCGGCTAGGTGCCTTCAATATATTAATTATTAATAATAATATTATTACGGAGATTACTCAAGTAAAAATTATTCTTACATAGCAAAAATGAAATGGCGAGATTTTGCAATTTTTCCTTTTTATTTAGATTTTCTTTATTTTTGAAAGAATATATCTCCTTGCAAAGGTATGTAGTATGTACTACCTACCGGGCATTTTTTGCAATTATCCCTTGTTCGTTTGCTTATCCCATATTTGAAAGAAATGTGCTTTGACACAACTTAGAAGCAAAACAAGCAATTCCTACAAGAAGGCAACAGGGACAACACAAGTAAATCATTCAACTATAGTACACAATTTATCTCTAAAACTATTCATATAGAATTGGAGGGTAAAATTTCCTATTTACTCGTGATATTTTATGGGAAGATTAGGCAAAAAATGAACAATTTTCGGATATTTATAACCTTCCCATGGAAACAAAAGGTTCTGAATGAGAAGCTCATGTGACATGTATCCCAACCAACACCTCTATTTTTACACATTTTATATTTGAGGTTTGAGAATCAGTGCCTCGGGAATTTTAGCCTGGAGTGATGTTGAGGGTCATCGACATTATTGCTGCTGCAGCGCTTCAAGAATGAGTCAAGTGTCTTTTGCTTTGCAGGACTACTGCTTATTTTCTGACTGCTTGAAACTTCCATGCTATTCTCATGCCCGTCTAGCATCTGATTGTTCAATTCAATACATACATTCAGTTCCTGTCTATGTCCATAAGGAAATTAACTCTTCCTATCAATTTGGAAATATATAAATGAGAGCGAACCTGTCCCAAATTCTCCAACTTGCGATGCACAACATCCCTGGAGATAATGCACAATTCGTCAGCATAAAATTAACTGCCCACAGCCAATGGAATTGTCATACCTACCATAAACTTACCATATGATATCATCAACGGTGTCGTTTGCCAGTAAGTAGTATATATTGACCGAAGAAACCTATAACACGAATCCACAAGTGTGGTGAATATGCATACAGATATAGATGTTCCCTAGTTACGCAAGCTAAAGGCATAGGAACGCCCCAATCTAAAGAATGCAGTGTTCTTATAGATGACATGTTCACATTTAGAATTAACAGTGAAACAGCTTTTAACATAAATAACCTCATAAACATGAGTTGTTTTCCCAATAAATAGTTTTTGGTTAATGCACTGTGCATTTCTGGATTAAGAAAACCATATTAAACCACAGATCCAAAGCATACCTGGCCAATCCTATGAACACGATCTTCAGCTTGAATAAGATCACCGGGAGTCCATGACAACTCTGCAAAAATTACTGTACTTGCAGCTGTTAAAGTTAACCCAACACCACCAGCTTTGATAGATAGCTGCAAAATAGCATTCAGAATACCAACATCAAACTAAACTCGGGATAACATTCAAATGAATTATCATCGACAGAGAAGTATATATACGGGGATAAAAAAATATCATACAACTGCTGCCTTGATAGCATCTTTTTCCTGAAAATCTGTCACTAAAGCTTGTCTGGATGCTGCTGGAGTTCCACCATCAATTCGAATGCAACCCACTTTCTTCTTCTGAAATTTGACACTTCTCGTTAGAAAGGATCAATGTTGATAAAATTTCAACTTAAAAGTTCGTGTCTTCTTACAAGAAGAAAGTTATGTATTGAGTCAATCATGGGCTGATGATGTGCAAATATTAGAAACTTGCAGCCTGCCTGCAATAATCATTATATAGTAAGGTTCAAGAAAGAAAAAAATAAACGTGCAGACGTGCATCCACAAGTCAAGGAAGCAGTTTAAGTATGTTTTTATTGCAACTGCATATCAACATTGGTGAATCTTGTTCGGGATTAAATACAGGTTTTATTACATGATACACATCAATTTGCAATTGGCTCAAGTTTAAGATAACTTATCCCAACTCAAACACAATGAGTCCAAGCAAGCCACGTGTAGGTCTGCCATATAGAATCAATCTAAAGATGCTGTAGGATTGTGATTTTACAATCTAAAAAAAAGTTTGCCTAATGATTTTTTTGCAAAAAAAAAGAAGAGGTTTTGCTGATAAAATATCCATTTTTGATTCTACATGGTATATACAAGCGCAGAAGCAGTAAATTAAATAAACAAATGTTCAGAGGACACACACATGGAAGCACATGCATTGCCTTCTCCATCACTGAAATAACAACTCTTGTATATAAAAAGGAAGAGAGCATTAACGAGAAGGGAGATGAGTACCTCTATGACAGTTCCCAAATATTCAAGTACTGCCGGGATCTTGGCTTCTGCAGAATCTGTATATATCTGGATTCCAACACAATTCAAGATAAGTAAAACTATGACTTCCATTTCATGTATATGAAGGACTGGAAGTGTTGAAATTTACAAAGGTCATTTAGCCAATAGAAATGATTTATAAACGAATCGAGGCCAAAGTTACAAAATTACGAGTTCCTTCACTAGATTTGCATACCTTATTGATAAGATTCTTCTCGGAAAACTTTAGTGATTCAACCTCCTCTTTTGATGGGCATGCCTTAATTTTAGCTTTTAGTACTTCCAGCTACAGTACATAACACAAATACTAGCTGTTTACTTTCTGACTGTGTTCAAGAAACATAAATAACCAAGAGGCCACCAGAAAGCACCTATATGGTGCAAGTGTCTACTCTGAAATTCATTTATCGCATATGGAAATAAACCAAACAACAGGAACTTCTACAGTTCTATATGGTGATACACTAGGAAGAAATACAACATGTCATTACTTTCAACAGCATAAGAGAATGGTAATAAACTTCACCGTAGGAAGCCTCAACTTAAAACACAACAATAGCTCAGTAAGCTTACCTCACGAAACAAAGCATTGATCTGTTTCATGTCCTTTTCAGCCATGTCTAGGAAGACCTGCAAACAAAGAGGTAAGAAAAACAAAACAAAATATCTTGAGCACATATACGGCAGAGAGGACCACAAAGTAGTATATGCTAAAGCATTTATGTTGGGTATGCATATCGCATGTGTCATGTACTAAAGTATTTGTGACCTGGCCTGAAAGTCAAGCTTCACTAAATTAAAGCAATTTTAATGTTTATATACATAAGAGCTTTCTCCTGCAAGATGCATTCTGGACCATGCCACATTACTAAATCTGAAGACAGAAAGAAACAGCATGCATTTCTTGTTTGGAACTTCGAAAAAATTACCGATGCTTCTGATCATAGTAGTGATTGTATATTTGTATTTTGGACAAATATATAGCTACAAACAGCCCAGCAAGCCATATATGATAATATTTCTCTGTCCGACAAGCAACAGAAAGAGGGAGTTTTATATACGGAAGAGCAAAATATACTTGCTGCCTACGCTTCACAGGAAGCTCGGAAAGGACATCTTTCTTTAACCTGCGAATCATCACTGTTGCCTTCATCAAATTGTGTAACTCTTCATGGTTACTTGCTCCCTGATAAACACCAAATACACTCTGCAACATTAAGACAACACAACGACACGTCAACCAGACTAACAATGAAAAGATAAAACAAAAAAAATTGACTTAGATCCAGCAAGGAGCTCTGACTTACACCCTGGCAATATCGTTTACCATATTCATGAACATTCTTGTACACATTCGGATACAATGCTTCCAGCTGCAAAGCATTTCGCCAAAATCATGTAAAATAATATAAAACTACTTCCAAAAAATTGATGAGCTTATGTTCATAAATTAACATTGCAAAGTACCTGTTTAAATAGCTCAATAGGCCGTGACAAAGCAGGTGTTCCACTGAGTAAAACAACATATTTAGCTTTCTGAAAATTATTACCATTGCAAGTTTCAGTAACATACAGCAGAGGGGATAATGGGAGGCAGTCAGAAAAATAGAGAAGCATGCATCTCTATAACAGAACAAAATCAGCATACAGAAAAATTATCAGAAGGCTAAACCAGCAATATTGATGATATAGAAACAGAGAAATAACCTTTATAACAAGAAGCGAAACAGCATACAGGAAAACTGTCTGAAAGCTTAACTTCCAAAATTGATAATTTACAAATAGAGAAAGAACCTTTATAACTGGAAGGGAAGCAGTTGTCCTCCTAGCTTGAGCATTTTTCAGAAAGTGTGACTCATCTGCAATCACAACCTGCATAAAAATGTATCATTGCTAGATGAATAGATATCTGAGCAAGAAGTGCACAGAAAAATAAAACTTACGAGCTGCAAAAATAATCTCCAATTATTTTTCTGGGAGACAATCCACAGTAGTTTTGACCACAGAAAATGGAGTGTATACCTTTTATATCCTATTCACTTAACACAGAAAGAAAAAAGCATAGGCGAAATGTTGAAAAATGTGAAGCTTTTTCATCACTGAAGCTTGGACGCTCAACTGAGATGGCCTGGATAGTTCTCAGGTAGCTAACAAATGGGCCTGAAGGAGTGAATTCTCTCGTTTGTGACAGAGCTCCAATGTCATATTGGATATGATATAGAGCTCCAATGTCATATTGGAAAATCCAAGACTCAAACTACACTCTCTGCTGTTACGACAAACATTGACGCATCATGCATGCCAAGCTCTAAATAAAAGCGAAGATGTTTAGTTCAGTTCCAAGATGCTTGGACCTAACCAACTTTACCATAAGCACTGTTATGACAAGGGAATAAATATGTTCAAGACATAAACATGGTATTAGTAAAGGAACAAAATAACATCAGAAATAGTTTCTCATTATCCAAGAAAGATATTCTCCTTTTCCTTGTTATATTTCTTTATTCCAATCAGTAATCCCAAACTTGTTTCTGAAATACACAATTTCCTTTGCATGTTTATCAACAACCTAATATTTTGCACACTCAACTCTGATCAAACTTCTAGTATAGATAAATGAACCAGTGTTCTGAATTCTAAAGGGAAAAAAATGATAAAAATTAAGAAATTCACGGTAATTGTTCTGTACCTGAAAGTCAGCTGCCATTAGCAAATTTTGTAACTTAGAAACTGAATCATAAGAAATGATGTTGAAAAGGCCATCAAGATTAATAGAACCCTTGGTACTTGAGTGCACTATCGTGTATCCAGCTTTATTTGAGCCGCCCGGTTGAGATAAAACAACCTGTTCAAAGTCGCATGATTAAAAAAGAAGAGTGAAAAAGTAACAACTCATCTGAAAACAAGGATGTGAACAGAACGAGAAAAGTGGAAAAGGAAATAACACCACCAAAAAAAGGCACAATGAATAACATACTAGGATATCTGATGGAGGTATATTCAACCATTGTTGAATCATCTGCAAGAAAAAAATGTAAATACAACCATAAGATAAGCCTGTGCTTAACAGAAGCAGAGTATGAATTGAATATGATAACAACTTACAGCAGCCCAATGCAAGCGCAATGAAGATGGTGTCAGTATAAGGACAGGCCATGCATCACGAACACATGTAGCTACAGCAATAGCCTGGAAAACCCACAAAACAGTAGACATGCATATAATAAAATAATAAAAATATGTGCCGCTACATAACTTACAAAGAGTAATGCCAAAATATATATTTAACAGATATGACTATTTTTCCGTGTGCCCTTCAAAAGACCGAATCTTAGACTCCTCCTTTTTCCAAATCCATTTCAAGAGAAGTTGAAGTGGTTGGTCCAAAATCTCACAGTTTCAAATCCAAGGTTTCAGTTTGAGAAAAAATGTGTGAGCTTGTGAAGCTCACAGCCTAGCAGAATGAGAGTGGGATATAAATAAAGCCTAAAGAGATGGAAGTTATGGCCATCATTGATTGGTACTGGTTGTTGCAGCAAAATGACAATGAAGAATAAGGCATACTTCAGAAATCATGTGGTAGTGCAGTCAGAAAAAAAATGAAGAGGAAGGAACAGATAATGGATACCCAGTACAGGGGACTATGTCTCACTTTGGAGGTTAAGGATGTTGTGGCAACAGCTGTAACATGACATCTCACCTAAAGGTGAAGATATGTTCTAATCTGCTAACAGAATCCAGGAACTGAACAGAATTGTTAACTCCCATGATTCCCTAAACTAAAAGTATTTCGAAATCCAATAATTCTACACTTCCAACTAAAATATTATATGTTAGTATTTCAATATTCATAGTCATTTTACGTAAAAACAGACGTTACACAAATATGATGCTAAAGAGTGACACTTGGGACACCTTGTGGTCAAAACCCAGCCATAACTTAAATGGACGGACTAGCATATAAGTTTGCTAAAGTGGCAAAGAGATTGCTCCTATATAGGCAAGGTCTTGAGTTCGAATCTTGATACATATAATTGCAGATAAGAAAAATTAAATGGACGAAACTAAACAATTCTCAGAAAGAAAAAAATATCAATAGTTTAAAAAAATAGAATACACAATAATGCAAGAATTACAAAGTCATTTACATCCTTAAGATCAGTGGAGAGTTCAGGCAATGCATGCAAATGAAGAATATTTTTCTCATGTGAAGCTACTTGAGGCAATGTAAGTTACACAGTATTTACAAAGTTAGGTAAGGAATAATACAAATAAAAAACAAATTACCTGCAGAGTCTTTCCTAGACCCATTTCATCTGCTAACAAAACACGCCCTCCATGCTGCAACACAAACCTAAAAAGAACAGTAAAATAGAAATGCTTGATAAAAATTACACTGCCATGGATTCATATTGACAAATGAGTAGAACTTTTTTGAGAATTGAAGTAGACATAGCTAATGCATGTCATAATATTGATCTAAAGGAATATATTTTAGTACAAAATATACCTTATGCCATCCCGCTGAAAAGGTAGAAGCTTTGATTCAATATCCCCAGGTATTCTATCATATCGATCTAGTAAAAATAAAAAATAAGTTGAAGGTATCATATGAAATAGCAAAGAAAGCGATATATCTACCAAAAACGACAGTGAAGCCCCAAAAGGTTCTGCCACAATCAATGCCTAGTCTCCAATTTACGGAAGACATCTTCGACTAATATTGACCAACCGTGTTTCATGTATACTGTTTTAAAGGATAATAGATAACTAAAAGCATACTGCAATGAATATCCGATCCAATTACAAATGCAACCAAGGAAAAGGTGACTGGCCAATATAGTATGAAAATACCAACATTTACCTCGAAGATCTGGGACGGTAGAAGCAGCAGTGATGGCACGTTGGACTAAGGAATCCATGTTCTCTATCTGGAAAACATTACATCAAAAGAAACGCATGAGAGAAAGTGAAGGTAATCCAGTCTAGCAACCTCATCTTTGTAAGATAGCACGTGAGAAGTTAAAAGTTATATAGTGACCAAAATAGTACAAGTTAATAACCTCAACATTCAGGTTAACTATTTCACTGAGAACTTTCTGAGCTGATGACAAAGAAGATACAGGAAACATCCATAACCTGCATTCCAGCAGTACAACATTAGGACAAAGCTGCAATGTGGCTAGGAGCAGCCATATCAGCGAATGCAAAACATGCAACCATCAACTACAATTCCATACTATACCTTTCTTTGCTGTTCCAAGTGGATTTTGGGATCTTGCGGAAGGCTTCTACTACTACCTAGTCGAAGATGGAAGTATAAAATATTAGCAAGATAGGGGCCATTATAAAACGGCGAATAAAATTCCCGAAGAAGCTATAAGACATACTTGGTCATATTTAAATCTTGCAGCAATGTTTCCAGTGGCATGAAGAAAAAATTTGACAGGGACATTTGGTAATTCCTTTGAAACTCCATCTTTACAAAATGTCACAAATAGAGTAACAGTAATTAGTGTAACAAATAATAACAAGTTCATCAGTGAAATACAGTATCAAGCTCACCAGTGGGATCCTTTGATGGGGCACAAGTGGGTAATATTCTCGACCCTGGCAATGATGGTTCTACCTGAAATCACAATTACTAGTACATTAAGAAATAACCCAGTTCAAAAATTTAAGAAAAAAACAATGATACTACTGCAGAGTGAAATGAAAGTCTAGCATTTTCATTAATTTAACTGGCACAAGTCATTCATGATGGAGAAATCCAAAAATCAAATTTAAGAGAAACCTAAAAGAGAAAGAACCCATGAATTGTCTAACGAGAAGAAGGAAAGGGTACACAGATTTTTACCCTATTAAAGCGAGAGGAGTGGGCGGTGGGTTTAGGAGGAAGCAACTGGAAGTTGCTGGTAGAAGTAGAAGTTGCAGGTTGGTATTGTTGCCTAGAACAAGTGGTGGAGGCTGAAGAAGAAGAGGAAGAGCGTTGCTGAGCGAGTTGGTTGAGAGCGTCGCGTTCGAGAGAATCGAGCTCTTCGGCGCTCAAATCCCAGTCGTCCAACTCCATCGTCGCGCTCTTTCTCTCTTCTTCACTTGCTTATTTGGGATTTTTGCAAAGATTTGATTTTTGATTTTGAACTCCGAAAAAAGATGGTTTCTTGTGTTTTACAGGGATTTTAATTAACGGCAACGGCCATCCCCTTTCTTTGCTCACATCTTATTTGTATATTCGAAATTAATCACCAATTCAATAACAAGGGGAAGAATTTTGATCAAGGTAGATAGGGGTGATCAAGGTCGGTTAACCGCAATCACCCAAATATTCATAAATCAATCAACATCTAATGGTTTTTGCATAATGTAAACCGTAATTGCATCCACAGTTATACTAATTGACGATTATAATCCGCTCGATTTTTTGGTCGGTTTACGGTTTTCACCGCATCAACCGTAAGCAATGAGCTTCTCATGTGAACCTTTTTTTGGACCACTTTTAAGCCCAAATACATTAATCTCAAATGGATCGGTTACAATTTTCTAAACAAAAAAACAATTAAAACGTTGAACACATGATTTTAAAATTCTTATTATCGGCCGAAAAAATCATTAAGGGGTTATCAAAGAGGGTTAAGAGTTCACAAATTTGGTCACAACCTAATGATGAAAAAAATGCTCTAACATAAATGATTGTTCACAATAAAGAGGTAAAAGTTTAATATTAAAAAAGATGAAATTGAAGAAAAAAGGAACGAGAGGAGAAAAATGTGGGATTGAAGTCATGAGTTGCATATGTAAAATGAAGTCACATGCATGTGTAAAGTCACGTGTGGTTCCAGTTTTACGGTTAACTAGCGGTTCTAACATTACAAAGTCCCAACCAGACCAAATTATATCGGGTTTTTTTAAATTAAAACCTCAACCACGCCAATTATTCATGGTACACGATTTAGTTGGTTTTGCAATCGGTGCAATTTTTCGATTAATTATGAGCACCCCTAAAATTAGATATTCATATAAAAATACAAACTATGATTGATGATGAGCCATGGGATAAAGAAAATGAATGATCGTGATTTCATCAATTTGAATGTTTTTTTAATCAATCAATTTTAATGTTAATAACTTAATTAGGAAAAGAATAAACTATTAAACAATAGTTATGTGCAATATGGTAATTTCATTTTCTAACTTCCCACCATCACCCACACGTTATGCACTACACGATTCTTTTAAATGGTATATACATATTACAAGATTTAATTAATATATATATACTAATAAAACAGATAATAGATGAAATTTAAATATAATTTGGATATTAATCATAACAATTTGAAATCTTATACACCTTAGTCTTGATAATTCATTGGTAAATATACCAATGCTTGTTTGACTAATTGGTTAAGCACTAGCAGTTACATTTGCAACGACAGGAAAGACAAGCCTCTCGTCTAACACTCAACTAGTCCCAAATATGACTAGTCCCAAGTGCAATGAACTCTTCACGATATCACCCCTAATGAAAAGTTCTTATGCAATTATCTACTATGACCCGCTTATTAAGAAAGAAAAAAAAACTGAAACTAGGATTGTTTACTGTTCAATAATTGAATTGAATCGAACCGATCATAATTAAATCGAACCAACCAATTTGATTTTAAGATTTCGAGAACCGATGATTGAACCGTTTCAAGGGGTTTCAGTTAAGTTTTGACCGACCGCCTAGCGGTTCAGTCAGTTTGGCGGTTTTTCCAGAAAATGGCTGGGCTTCAATTTTGGGCCCTTTATCAGCCCAACTAGACTTAGGAGTCTATGGACATGAAACCATAAAACCTAAACTTAGAGTGGAAGGGACATTATTAGGTTTTATGGACAACTTCACACCCCAAGTCAATTTTCTTCAAAAGTAAAATGAGAAACAAAGCAGAAATACAAGACAAGACAAGCTAGATGAAGAATGCCACAAACATGGATTTAGAATTGACTCCACTCAATTATTAGAGGCACTGTCTTCACATAATTAGAATTGAGTAAATGCTATGGAACCTTCCTCAGCTCACCAGATTGAGAATTCATGGACAAAACAACAATTCCAATGCCTATGAGGAAGCTTCTTGGGGTGTCCCTTTCCTAGCCAGAATCTGTGGGTTGCATTTGTCCTTTGTCGTTCACTCTTTCACTTTATTTTCAAATGCTCCATTATTGATCCACTATAAAATGATCACTCAGCTCCTACAATTTACTGTCATCAACATTCAGTTGAACCCATATCTTCTTAGTTACTTATCATCTATTGCTCAAGCTTACACTCAGGTATATGCTTATCTTCTTCCTCTCCATCATACTTGTTTTAGGCATTTTCAAAAAAAAAATTAAAATTTTAATCAAACCGCCAAATTGTATGAATTTGTATCGGTGTTCTAAAATACCATGGCCAGGCTGATTTTTAGAATAATAATCTGCCTAGTCCGATTCTTATAACACAGATTGAATTTCTCCAATTCCACAACTGTTAATGTCTTGGATTGGCTTATGTCATGTTCAAACAAAGAAGTTCAATTTTGTTATTGTTCCGAGCATATATATAAATGTTGCTATGTTTGTTCTAGGATTAGGGCATGGGAAGCAACTTGTTGTCCATCACTCTCTACTTATGTGCTTCAATGTGCATCTACACTGCTTGTTCCTCCTCTGCTGACTTACCAAGAATCATCCTAAAGAAGCATCAACTAAATCTTGACAATGTACAAACACTTGGTACCAAAAGCAGAGAAGGCAAGGGATTGGTGAGCAACAATGCAGATGATTGGGGTCATCCCCTAAAGAAGTCTCTGTACTTTGGTGACATTGGAATTGGGACGCCGGCTCAAAACTTCACCGTCATCTTTGATACAGGCAGCTCCAACATTTGGGTTCCATCATCAAGATGCCATTTCTCTGTGAGTTCCTAACAAAACAATGTTGTTGTTTCAAAGTCCTTTACAGTGAGAGTAGATGAATCATGAATATACAAAACCGGTTTTGTTGCAGATTGCTTGCTTTCTCCATGCTAGGTACAATGCTACCCAATCTAGTACCCATACACATAATGGTAAGCCCATGTGTTTATACATTCCAAAAAAAGAATAAAAGAAGGGACAACCACAAAAAAATACTGTAGTGTACTATCTGGCTTTTGTAAGGGGTTTTCCTTAATTGCAAGAGTATGCCATGAACTATCCAATTTCTTGGACAATTCGTCAAAATCCGTCATAACAGACAGAAAATGGGTCATGTGACCTCCAATTTGCCAAAAAAATTAAGAGGGTGAACTATATATATCATACATATCGTATCAATTGCTGATCAAAAGAATATTTCATTCAGGAAAATTTTGCGATATCCATAACGGATATGGAACAATTATTGGATTGTTCAGCAAAGACAATGTGCAAGTTGATGGCATTGCTGTGAAGGATCAAGTAGGCCTTTGACAATCTGGAGCTGTAACTGTACTAGTGATTTGTATATGTTTTAGCCATCATGTCTTGATGTTTCAGGTATTCATTGAGGCTATAGAAGAAGGCCTTGGTCTGTTGCTGGCCAAGTTTGATGGCATTCTTGGACTTGGCTTTCCAGAAGCTTCAGTTGGCAAAACTAGTCCGATTTGGTATATCTTTTTATCCTCTCAATTCAGCCTCATGTTTTTGTCTCTCATATGGGTTTGGTGTTAGGTACAATATGGCGCAACAAGGTGTTATAAAGCAAGAGGTGTTCTCTTTCTGGCTCAATCCCAATTCAGAGGCTATTGGGGGAGGTGAGATAGTTTTTGGCGGTGTTGATGAGAAGCACTTTAAGGGACAACATACCTATGTTCCCATCACGCGAAAAGGTTATTGGCAGGTGAAGTTTGTTTATAGTCTTTCATGGCATATTTATCCAAGAAAATGAAGGAAATTGTGTTGACATTATGCATCTTTTCGTTTCTGTATCATCAGATTGAAATAGGGGACTTCCTCATAGCAAACGAATCTACAGGTAATTATAATCTGCGTACGCCATGCTATGTCTGTAATTGTGCAAACAATATGTTATAACGACAAACATATGAATAAACAATCACAAGAATACTAAATTTACATGTTTCCAACAGTGCATTGACTATGTTTGTCTACAGTTAGTGGAGGAGATTTTTTTTTTGAAGTTTTGAGAAAACATAATCACTAAAGTAGTTCGTTATATTATGTAAATAATATTTACAGTAATACACTCAAGCTCTGGTGAGAAAGGGAAACATAAAACATATAAAATAGCACGGGAAGCTCAAAATAGGCATAAACTGAAAAACCATAGTGCAAAATAACATATCGTGAGTTACAGGGGCGATGTTCGCAAACCCCCAAACTGAACACTTTACCCTTAAACCCCAACTCAAAATCATTGTTGTGAGGGTTCATACTCGATCCAAGATAACACGGAAATTTGATACTAAACGAAAAATGGGTCATATACATCAAGTCAGACTCCACAATTGAAATGTCAACTTTATTAGTAGGGTGTGACTCTTCCATTTACACATTTTAAATTAGTTTCACTTGAGTTTAATTTCCTCTATAGCATGCTTGTACGCATTGAGCTTGTAAAACTAGACCATAGATTACGGGTCGAGCTTTACAACTGTAAGGTCAACTTTGTTAATTGTGTGTGACTCTTCTCTTGATATATATCATACTTCCACGTGTACGGGCTTATTTCTCTTCACACTCGTGCGCATGAACCTTTACTTCAACTTTTTAAATCTTTAAACATATAAATGGTTGAATAAAATCCCAAGTTGAATGTTTCAGGTTTATGTAAGGGTGGTTGTGGTGCTGTGGTGGATTCGGGCATGTCCTTGCTTGCTGGTCCAACTGTAAGTATGTCACATTTTTCAGTACTGAACTTAAAAAGATATACCAATAGCTTAACAGAAGTGGTGTTGTTGGTGAACGATGATCTACTCAATCAATATCAGGGTATTGTGGCTGAAATCAACCATGCAATAGGAGCAAAAGGGTTGGTGAGCACAGAATGTGAACAAGTAGTGTCTCAGTATGGAGATTTTATATGGGATCTCTTAGTATCAGGGGTCTGTCCTTTCTCACCTCTACCATCGATCATACACAGATTTGTGGTCAATTCTCATCATAGTCTCTAATCTCTGCAGCTGCATCCCAAGAAAGTGTGTGCAACCTTGAAGCTGTGTCCTAATGAAACTGAGCACACCAGCAATGCTGTCATCAAACAAGTTGTGCACGAGGATGTGCTATGCTCCGCGTGTGAGATGGCTGTTGTGTGGATCCAGAACAAGCTCCAACAGAACGATACCAAGGAAAAAGTACTCGAATACATCAGCAAGTTATGCGATAGCATGCCCAATCCAATGCAAGAAATGGCCGTGGACTGCGACAACATTGCCAACATGCCTAATGTTTCGTTCACTATAGGGAATAAATCATTTCTCTTGACACCCCAACAGGTAGTCTGTCTATAAATAATTAGTCCATCAACTATCTTGATCGAGTTTTAGTAACATTTGATTCTTTTCCCGTGATCAGTATATCGTGAAGGCGGAGCAGAGATTTTCTACGGTGTGCGTAAGTGGGTTTATCCCTCTGAATGTGCCTCGTCCGCAGGGTCCTCTATGGTATGGTTCATAGTACCTATAAATAACGTGTTTACAATGACACAAGTGGACATGGTTGTGATGCGTTCTTATATTGGTGTCAGGATTATTGGAGGAATCTTCATGGAAGCATATCATGCAGTGTTTGATTTTGGCAAGCTTAGAGTAGGCTTTGCAGAAGCTGCGTAACCAGTAGCTACACTTCTGTTCAGTGGCACTGAACAATAGATGATATCAAGTGGTTGGTTTGTATGATGCACTAAATTAAAAGCATGTACCTTCTAAGGAGTAATTTGCAGGAGTATAAAAAACCAATTTCATGCTTTCACCTTGTGGATTGACTAAAACCAGACTTGAAAAAAAGTGCACCAGCCGGGAATTGAACCCGGGTCTGTACTGTGGCAAGGTAATATTCTACCACTAGACCACCGATGTTGATCATTATATTGTATATCAACACAATTTATGATTTAAAATGATTTTATTAACTTTTGGAGCTACTTTTTCACTCTAGATTTTTTTGCCTGGGGCTAGTTTCTTGAAGGTGATATCCATAAGTGTTTAATGTAGAGATAATGTCATCTGACTACCTCTAAAATATTTGTTGGCATTATGGGTACTCTAAATTTGCAAAATTGTCACCGTTAGTACCCAAGACCATTTCTATCAATTTTTTGCAAAAATCTGTAAAATTTTGAGGTGAAAAGACTAAACTGCCCCTGTAAGTGTTTTAAATTTTCAAAATATGCCCTTTGGGCTCTCTCTCTCTTCTTCCTCCATACCTCACCTGCAATTTCTTCTTCTCCTTCCTCTTCCTTGCGCACTTCCTCTCCCATGTCGCCCAAACCTATTTATTAAAGCCGTAGGGAATACAAATACAAGCCATAAGCCATTTATCAAGCTTATGGCCTGTGTGATTTATATGATGATTTGTAACGGGTCGATGGAATTGTTATCTTGACTATTATAAGAATTTTGAGACTATATTTGCATTCACAAAGTATGAATGAATATTTTCATTCAGAAAAAATTAGAAGTTGAAGCAGTCCCTCTCCTACAAAGATGAATAACAGAGAACATCCGTTAATGATGACCGAGGCCGAAGCTCTAAAGAAATTTTGAATCCAGATCTTCCATTTTTTACCAAAGCCCATTCCTTGCAAGATATCATGAATCGTGAATGTCGTCCCACTGTAGATGATCAAACACCTTTTCAAGATCTAACTTGATGATTAAGCAGTCAGCCTTACTTTTCTTGATCATGGACTTTTGCCTGAGTAATGGCTTCCTCTTTTAGTTTCAGATTGAGATTTAATTCAAGACTGGCTTTTTCTCGAGGATGTCCATTTTGGCTATCTCTGATTCAAGCCCCTTGATCTCAGTGTTGATGTTCTCATAAATTTTCTGCCAGCTAGAGGTAGATCGATCGATTGGGCTTCGTTAATAAAGTTATTGAAGCCTTGTGAGCTTGATTTGGAGAATTTGCAATTTGATTTCTCATCATTTCCTCTACCAACGTTGAAATCACCAGCAATGATGTGGAAACAGGACATGGTATTGAGAGTTGCTAGTATGTTTGTCCACCATAATCGTTTTTTACTAGCCTATATGCATGTAATTTATTCACGCAATATTTAGAATCTCAAACGGAGGTTATTTGTAGCAATTTTTTGTAGGTAAATATATTCACCACAAATTTAATATATTATTTGGTAAACATTAAGCCTTCTATGTATTTGGTTAAGTACATGTGCACTATTGTTTTCACGTAAACAATGGAGGCGTGCATTCAACTAGTCGATATATTATTAGTGATTTAAATAATTTAATTTTACTAACCTAATATAATTATTTTTATTGGATTAATATAGATCACTTACTAAACACAGTACAATAAATCCGCTACAGAGTTGTGTTTCAAAAAGTGAAATCAATATGATTGAGGGTTTATTTTTATGCACGAGCCCGCCCTGGATGAAGCCTTGACAGGCCATACCGCAAAGGATGACAGTAAGGAGGATTCTCAACGAGTTTAGTTATGCGTCCTATTTTTTTCAGATCAGGTAGACAAAAATGTATCGAGTTTGGAGATTTTTTGTAATTATGATACTGCAATTGATATATTCTTGATAAAAAAAGTGATATATATATATATCAAGAATATATTCTTGGGCTCGATACTATCCTTATATAGATGACACTATTTTTGACACTTGACTCGATATAAGTTGATTGTAGGCCTTTAAAAATTTGGGAGAGATTTAAAGATGATTCAAATACTTGAACTATGGTCTTACTTCTACATGTGAAGAGATTGTCGATAATGAAGCATGTCAAGTTGTCAACCCTAAAAAATAGCTTCTCGAACATCAAATTCAAAAATAGCTTCTTGATTATAAAGTACAATGTTCACACGACGGTTTTAAAATAAGTATACTAGGTTTTCGCCCCAAGGTATAAGAGGACATGGCAAGATTGTGTATACATTCATGATTTAATTTATGGAAATCACAATTTTCCTAAAAGTTTAGGAAAGTAAATTGGAAAATAGTTTTCTATTATAAAAGGGGTTTGGAGAGGTTTACTAATGTACAAAAAATTAAATCTTATTTTCCGCTTTGATTTCAATATAAACACTTTGTAACTGTAACCCTAAATGAATTCATGAGTTGCGATAGCAATAATATAAAATTAATGTAGTTGTGGAGTGTGGACATATGCAAATTGTCAAACCGTGTAAATATTTTGTTCTTGTGTAAGTTCTTATAGTCACTTCTTGTCCCAGTATTGTTCTATACCTCAACAAACATACCCTATTGTGTAGAATGAGACATTGGCCTATTCGGGTACTCTCATGGACAAATCCGGCTTTTGGGATTGAATGTAGACGAGACAGGCCCCGACATATCTGTAATTTGTAGAGCCACAATTTAATCGCCAAATTAAGAATATTCATATTCTGTAACTGTTAATGAGAAAAAAATGTACATTCGATAGTTACATGTAGAGCACATAGTATTATGATGAACGTAATACATGGGGACATAAAATGGTAGACGAATCAATATCTGACTTTATGTTGAAGATCGATTAAGAAAATGTAATCAAATAGGTGAAGATGCATATCAAACTCATACTTATATTTGTATTTATGCTAATAATTAGGAGATTTGAGTCAACACAAGTCAGATTTGTATATAGAGCAATTACTCTCCAAAGCTTGCTCAACTCACAGGCAATCCGCTGGATTCGAACTCGATCTACTCCAGCCTTTGGCCCGACTCCACAACAGACCAGAGCCGCCGCAATATAAATAAATATGATAATATACATAACTATTTCAACATTATGGGTGAATTCAAAGTCACGACTCATCGTGTATTAATTGTTGCTTTCATCAACTGCGAAGCAAAATATATGTTAGCTAGATAGTATATAACGACGGATCCGGACAATATTTTAAAAGAAGCAAAATCTCATACTAAAACTATAATTATTTAATTAATAAATACAATTAATTGAAAATAAAATTAATAATTTAATATAAAAATAAAATTAATTGCTAAATGCATA
>JAYMTP010001260.1:0-25127 GCA_036897365.1 Geranium brycei | reverse complement strand
TAATGAGTGCTACAAATAGTGGAGTCTGGCGAACTAACGATTGATATGTATTTAAGGAGTTGAGAGAATATGGTAGGAAGAAGATGATGATTTTCTACCCAATTTCAATCATTTAAATAGGAGAATTAGCACTGTTTTGAATAGACACATCCGTTCGTAAAATGTCTCTTTTGGAAAGGTTGTGACCCTTCAACCAAAAGGTGCTCCATTTAAAAGCCAAAGACATTGAATGGTTGAAATGAAAAGATATATCCATTTAATGAAAAAATCATCTAGATTCAATGTTTGGAATGATAATATACATCCTTACATGCTATTATCTCATTCAATTTACATGGTTTCCAACAGTTACATCCAAATCTATCGATTTACCTCGGAAGATGGGTTGTGAGAAGATTATTAAAATGGAGGCTCTTGTGGAAGAAGAAGATTAGAGCTTATTCATGGAGAAACTAGGGGGTGGCAGAGATCTTGATCCTGAAATACAAAGGATTGCTAAGTTGATCGTTAAAAAATGCTCAGGTACCCCCTTGCTCTGATCGTGGTGGATGCATCTATGAGGGGAGTGGTAGACATTTGTGAGTGGAAGAATGCACTGAACAAACTGGAAAGATCACCAATGGGAGGGCTGAATAATGACATGGAGAAGAAAGTACTGCCAGTGTTATAGTTAAGCTTTGATCGGTTGAATGATTCTGAGCTGCAACAATGCTTCTTAATGTGTGCACTATTATACCCTAAAGGGAGTCTAATAAATAGGAAGGAGCTGATATGTTATTTAATTAGTACGGGGTCAATCAGAAGAATGCAAGATTGGAAGGCAGATTTTGAGAGGGGATGCACTATTGTAAATAGACTCATTGGTTCATGCTTAATGAGCAAACTGTATACCACATTATGCCAAGCAGTGTATTGGGGGTATCTCCAACTTGTTCCAAACTACGAACATTGGTCTGCCGTTGGAAACAATTGACTTACATCCCGGATTCTTTCTTCATGTATACGCCTGCTCTCGAGATCCTTGATTTATCTGACACTGGTATTGAATGTTTGCCCAGTTCATTCTCTAGCTTGAAGAATCTCACTGCATTGATGCTTAAAGGCTGCAGACGCTTAAAATATGTGCCATCATTGGCAAAGGCTCGACAAGTTAAGTCTTGAATATCTGCCACAGCTGTCTGTAATCTTTGGCTTTGATCATATAAACTTTGCCACAGCTGTCTTGTTCAAAGATGAAGAACCTCTTGTCAAGCTCTTGAAGATATCGAAATAAGCGACTGCCCAGAGCTAAAGAGAATCACTATATCCCCTCCTCCCTCCTCTCTGAGATCAATCATAGCACGTGGAGAAAATCGACAAGAATGGTGAGAATCAGTTGAGTGGGACAGTTCCACGGCTAAGAACGATCTTCAGCGTGAAGGTAAGACATCTTTCTTTCCTGGTATTGTCAAGTGTGCATACTTTGTTTTTAATAATTATCATCATATACTCAAGGATTAACCATGCAAGGAGTTTTTTAAACTAAATTATAGAGAAAGTAACCTGATAACTTAACTAAATTAACATAGTTTTATCAGGTTAAGTTAGTAAATATTGGTAATTCATAATTTTGGTAATCTAGGAGCCTGAGTGAAACTGAAATGAAGAAAGGTATAAATCCTTAAATCGCACTTCTGGTTACACGTAATTATGTTTATATAGAGCAAGGAAATTGGATTAGGAAATACCCAAAACAGGAAATAAGTTGTAGAAAATTACGGAATTAGGAAATATTTTCCAAACCGTTGCGGTGTCGGAGGCCCATATATGGAAGGCCCACATTCGGAAGCCCATCAGGGAACGATCGACGGAGCGATGGGAAGATTGGTTGTGGCGGCGATTGTGAGCTTCTGGGTCATTCCAGTCTCCATCTTAATTGGTCAATCGAATCGTACACAGATTTCGCTGATTTTTGTGGACTCTGATTGGAGCTTTTGTGGGTTTTTGTTGATTTCTGGCGAATTTGAGATTTGGTGGCTTGCAGGACGAGATTTTCAAGCTCGGAGGTACTGCAATGGCGATTTTCGTAGCTGGGACCCAATGATCACTTCTCCTCTTGGGCTGTGAGTTCTCGTACTGCTGCTTTTTAATGTTTTTGAGCTGGGTTTTGATTCATTAGCTGAATTGTTTTGTTTGGAGTGATGAGTCTCTTGGAAATGTGATATTTTATAGTTTGATGAAGAAAATGAACCTGTCTAGTTATATTGGCGCCATTTCTGGTTGATCTGAATTGTTGGTACTGTGTAATGGTTTCTGTGATGTTTTGAGCCTACCCATTATGATATATTTCCTAAAGAAATCAGTTTGGGCTGACCCAGTTCACAATATCAGTGAAAATTTGAGATTTGTTACATTTGTAGGGCAGAAAGTAGGACTTTTTTGAAACTTATGTAGGTATTAGCTTTCACTTACATATATCGCTTCTCTACATCCCGGGATGTCGGTTTTAGGTGCTGCAGCCTCGTCGTTTTCTGATGCCTGCTCGACTGCACTACACAAATGGTGTCTTGTCAGTTATATGCAGCGTTCTTGTATATGAGATCATAAGACATTTGAGGCCGTCTCTGGATGAGAAAAAAGCAACATTTCATGCTGTGATCCTAGCCTTGCATCCCCTCCACTGGTTCATCGCGTATGTCGCGTAACTCACCGTTGTGCTTGCCATGTATCTTGCGTGCTTGAAGAACTACAAGTTCAATGCATTGGTAAACTAGTCAGCTTAAATTTTGTTCATATGGATATAAGGCAACTATGATTAAACAACTCTTGTGCCTCTCCATCTCGCCCATAGTGAAGATGGATCGAATCGAACTGGTTATGAATTGAGAATTGAAACCAAAAAAAATTGGGGGAAAATTTTGGGGATTTGGTGGAGTGGAGGAGAGAAAAAACAGGAAAATGAAGAAACAGTCAAGGCGGACCCAACAGCTTTTTCCAGTTATCAGTTTGGATTTCGCAGGTCTTTCTTTAATTGAATCTAGCTAAAATCTGCACAATCAACTTAAATCCTCTCTAGGCTAAATGAACTCTATCACATGAAAAACTTTACTGTAGTGAGAGCCGTTTCTGTAATCTTCCTAGCCTTTTATGCTGAAATGTGATCTTAAATCTGCACAATCAACTTAAATCTCCAAATCGTAAGCAATTACAGTCTAAGTGAAGCCATTTCAGTCTCTTAGCCCTAGCCTAGTTTTGCCTTGACAAGTCCTTCCACCGACCCAATCAAGGCAAATACTGCCACTAGCAAACAAGCAATTGAGAAAATCCTGAGCATGATCCATGTTCTTGACCAAGGCTCTATCTTCATTTGCACAAAGTACATTTCTACAGGAAAGTATACGATCAACGGCCAAAATATCAACGCTCCTTTCACCGCTATAACCTGGTTGAAGTAAGGGAAGGTCGTCGCAACCCCAGTCGTTGATATCACATAACATGTCCTGAAACACAGCCTCAGAAGGCTCAGACTAAATCTTGGCAGCAACGGGAGCTTCAATGTATACACGCTCTTTATGAACCGGCTATCGGGGAATTTACCGGATATCCATCTTTCTATGTCTGCAAACATTGGCTGACTATATACCTACAAGTTCCATTTTGTGTAATAAGTATCAGGTTTCTGATTCTAATTCCCGTATATATGTGCAGTTATTTTTATACCGAACTTGTCATTTGTTATGATGGTACCTGATATCCTCCAATAAGGTGGAGCACAATGCAGGCATTAGCAAAGTCAATGAGCCAATAAGGCTCGTAAAACCCGAAACCTGTCAAGAGGTTCCCAGGTGTCGCATCCCCGAATGCTGCATAACCGAAACACCCACAACAGAGGTAGAAGAAAGTCGTGATACTGATTCCTATCGTTGCGGCCTTCTTCATCGTTTGGTTTTCTGGAGGTGGCGCCTTCAAAGTATCCTGTATGAGCATTCATGCTTAACATTAAAACCTACAATGCCTTAAAATATCCACACTGGTCACTGAAGGAAGTAAAAAATCCAACAAACCTGAATCTCGATAAGAACCAAGGAAAATGGATATGCAAATGCAATGTCCCCGAGCGCTTGAGCTACTAACCAGACTTTGTCAGCTGCGGTAGATGTTGGAATTCCTGTAATAGTACCTTTTACGTACCCATTTTCTGCAGTTTCATCGACAAGAAAACGTACTCAGCATATGAAAAACCAGCTAGAGCAATGACTACAATTTTGCCGATCAAAAAAAAAATGACTACAATTTCATCGGAAAAACTCTGAAGTAGTCAGCATATGAACAAAGCAGTTCGAGCACTGGTTGCAATTGTAAGTACTAAATTCAAATGCAAAGCAGTTCGAGCAATGGTTGCAGTTTCATCAACAAAAATGTGAACTACACAACATATGAATAAACCAGCTAGAGCAATGCTTGTAGTTTCATCGACAAAACTGTGTAGTACTCTGTACCCGGCATATGAATAAAGCAGCTAGAGCAATGGTTGCACTTGTGAGTACTATGAACCTATGGCTAAAGCAGCTAGAGCAATGGTTGCCGTTTCATTGACAAAAAGAATGAAGCAATAGTAATTACTAAATTCAAATGCACCTATGGTTTTGGCTAAGCCGAGGCCGAATCCAATGAAAGAGTAAGCAAATGACATAACAGCAGCAATAAGAGAGAGCCATTGTATGTTATGGAAACCAGGAGCCTGAGATAGTACAAGTTGAATGAGTCCGAAGATCGATATGTATCTGGTGTAATCATATGTACAAGCTGCTTCATGGCCTTGTTTGTGGTAACAGTTTGATCTCTGAATAGCTCTGAATGATGAGAAGCTTGCTTCAGTGAAAATGGTTTTTTATTAATGAACTGGTTTTGAAGTGATTTGTTGAGTACCTGATGCTGATAGCTGAGGTGAGAGTATAGGCAATTCCTGTTCCATATAAACTTATTTTTACAAAAATGCTACATACCCTTCCACTCTTCTTTCCTGAAATCAAAGGTACAAGATTCAATTGTCTATCACACAACCATCAACAACTACAACTACAAAGAGATGCTTAACTTGAAATTTGAAAATAAGGTTTCAATCAAAAGTCAACTCCAATCAAGTTGGAGATCTCAAGATTCTTTTGCAAGTCATGCATATACATTACCATCAAGCTCTGATATCATAGACTAGGAATGATAAAACATTTCAAACCCGACAGAGAATCAGTCTCCACAATCCAGTCATAAGAGAATCAGAAATCACAAAACTCATTTCAAACCTGCTCCGTTTCTACAGGGAGACTCAATATCACTAAATCTACCCCAAACCAGCCTTGCTATAAATTACTCATAACTCAAAGAAAAAGGAGTACCTAAGTTGGTGTGAACAGCTTCAATGTAGGAGCGGTTCCTTTTAGGGCCAAGCTGAGGATCAGGAGAGAGGTAAGAGTCTGATAGCAGAAACGAAGCCCTGACAATAACAGCCGCAAAGACCAAGATTACCGCCGGACCGGCGATCCAGCCAAGCTGAGCCACGCTCCACGACAGAGACAACACACCCGAACCCACCACCGCCGTTATTATATGCGCCACCGCGCTCCACACTGTCCCTGCACCAACCATTTCTCTCTCTCAGTCTCTATACCTAAAACCCCATTACACCAACTTCATCAATTATCAACACCACACCTCAAATCCAGAGAAATTTCCAGGTGGGTTTTTCTGGTTGGATCGATTTCAGGTAACTGTCTTTTCTGTGCCACGGTTGTTTGTCGGCAACGTGCCATTTTTTTTGGGGATAAGGGTAGTGACAATTCAGAGATGGTAATGATTGTAACTTTTGACTTGGGGACAAAAAAGTGAACTTTGAGAGAAATTGGAGATGGGTTTTTATAAATCTTGTTTGGGAGGTGTTTTTAATCATAATTGGAGTGAAAGAGAGTGAATTAAGTCGATTCGTGGGCTTACCAGTTCTGATGGGAACGGATTGATCTGTTATTGACCGTTGAGTGTCTAGTAGAGGACTGTGGCGTTGGCTTTCTGGTTTCACCATTGGGATTGGTTCTTGAGTTTCTTCTGGGTTTTTGTGAAGATGGGATCAAAACCCAGAAATGGGTTTATTTGGCAGATAGGATATAATTATTGATGGTTGAGTCTCCTTCTTCACTGTCCTTTACTAAAAATCATATTTTTATATCTTTCAACTGTCCATTACTAAAAATCATATTTTTATATCTTTTGTATGTGTGTATACATGCCAGACTGATATTTTCTTTGTAGTGATTTATTTTTCTTGAAAAAATACCTTTTTGAGTATTATTATTATTAGGAAAGTTACTTGGATTGGTATGAGATATTTGGGATATGTTGTCTGAATCATTTAAAATAATTTAAATTTGAATTAGATAAAATGAATATTACAGGTTACAACCATTTTTACACTGATAGCCTTATCCTCACCTTTAGTTATTTGGTAAAGTTCTTTCTTTCTGGGAACCTTCTTAAGAAATTAGCCACACAACACTCCCAACTTTCTAGGAACCTTCTAAGAAACTAAACCAGAGACCACACAAGGATGCTTTGATAATTGATTTATGTATATAGGTCTCATTCATCACTCAAACCCCTATCAATTGCTCTTCTTACCTTTTAACATTCATCATCTTTGTTATGGATTCATCTTCTCTCTCACGTGAACAATGAGATCTGCTCAACATCTTACTAATTATTTTTCATCTTTTTGTTGTTTGTTTTTCCAGATTCAGAGTCAGCTCATAGTTCTGAAGCAGCATATCCACATAGCTCTCAGGTAATATATATTATTAATATATAGTCTTATACTGTAAGTGAATAATTCACTGGATTTAATTCACTGGCTGCCAAAACACTGACGTTAATGCTCAGGCTGGTTTGCTCATACTTGGTGCCATCTTTGATATTTGAAGTTTGGTTTTTAACTTTCTTTCCAGATTTCCTTATAACTGTAGGAGCTGGAAGAGTACTTGGATGTGCACATATGGTGAAGCATGTGGCAAATCTAACCAAAAAGGTATCAGAATTCATGGAAGGACTCAAGTTTCCCAAATGGCGCACTCTGGATACACATGAGACCAGAGAGGAGCGGTTGGTGAGAAGAAAATTAGTTGGCCAAGCTTCCCAAAGGAATTCAGAGAGCAATTGCGAGTTCTCCATGAGTGATCATGATGATGCCTTTACCTTTGGCATTTCTGGGATGGGTGGAGTAGGGAAGAATATTTTAATGGCATGTGCCCATAATTGGCTTCTCCAACCGTGTTAGACTTCTGGCCGTGTTTATTGGGTCACAGTGTCACAGAGCGCTAACATGAAAGAGAGTTGTACTTAACTTGGACGATTATAACTACCCGATCCTATTGAAGTGGGTCAGAGGTTGGGTCGTCGAGGGAGGATTAAAGTGGAGCTTCTTTCTAAGAAGAAGCATGGGATTTGTTCACGATGAATCTCACACATCGCGCAACTCTTTATACTTAAAATATTAGAATATGCGTGTATACCGCAACGGATCATTGCAGTGGCAAGATGCATGAGAGAAGTGAATGACATCCACGAGGGAAGTGATGGCATTACGAGCACTGGGAATTCAAAAGGTTCGGAAGGGATTACTATAGTGACAAGATGCATCATGTCGGAAGTGAATGGCTTCTGCGAGGGAAGAGAAGCATTACGAGCATTGAGAACTCAAAAGATTTGGAAGGGATTATCCAAATGGCAAGATACCCGAGGGAGAGGATGCACTATAAGCATTGAGGATTCAAAAGGTTCCGAAGAGATTATTGCGAATTCAAGAACTAGATATAAATTATGTTCTTGAATCTGTATGAGTAAATTATGTCTTGTTGTATACTATCACTTATGCAAGAGGATATTGTATACTTTGTTAACGGCAAAAATGTGATCTAAACTTTGATTTTTTTTTTTTTTGTGAAAAATGTGTATATTTGTAAAAAAAAAGACAAAATTGTTGATTATACAAATTTTAGTTAAAAGCATATTTTCAGAAAAACTTTTAAAAATAATCCTTATTGTCAAGAGCAATTTCATCATTTTATACAAATACACACATTTTGCACATAAAATCAAAGTTCACAACACCTTCTTGTTATTAACGAAGCTTCTTGTTATTAACAAAGTACACGATATTTCTTACAAAAGTGTGATAGTATACAACATATTTTTACAATTTTCTCTAAATTTGAGCTGTCAGAAGGGGTGCCTAAATATTATTTAGTGTTTAGAAAAAATAAGGATTATGTGATCACACAAGCAAGAAAGTGAATAATTTCCTACTTGAATTAGTTAAAATTGTAAAACAGTGTTACAAAAAAAAATTCAATGCACCTGAACAAAAGCGGGTAATATTTTCATGATTAAGTATATGCAATTTGCGCATTTCTAAATATTACACAAACCAATTCGCACATATACTGCCTCTATATTGTAGCATCAGCACAAACAAATGAACACAGTGACATTACATACACATGAAACCAAACAGTTAAGACTCTAATTAAGCTACTTGCATCTTCGAATCCGATTCTTTAGTCGCATGAACCGATAAGGAAGCTCCATCCTCTTCACTAGGCAGATCATCGGAATCCAACTCTCGCTGCTTCAAGCTCCGGACAAACTCTGTGAACATAGGAAAATGTTCCGGGGAAAAGAAGTAAGCTCCCATTCTCTGATAAGTAAACAACTTTACCACATTGTGTCCGGACAAATTTTCCTTAATCCGCTCAAACCCGCCCGACACTCCCACAGCAGACGAGTTCTCCCCCGAAACCTCAACCCCGTTCGCGCCACACGCTCCCCTGATCTGCTCAAGTAACAGCTCAGGACTCGACAGGGTGTCCTGAGGTTGGTTTTTGTCTGTAAGGTCCATGCCTGGCAAGATCATTCTACACGAGTTCTTGGCAAAGGTTGAAGCAATTGCTTCATACCCATTTCTCGAAACTGTGTTATAAAACCCTGCAGTGAGCTCTGAGGCGTGAGCTCGAGTTTTGTACCAGGAATGGATCAAGGGCAGTTTTCCCGAGACGGTGACTTGCTGGTCAAGGAAGGTTGAAGAAGCGAGAGACAGCATGCTGTTTCCGTGAGAAATGAGGTGGTTGGAGTACCAGGAGAGAAAGAAGTCTCCGTAGGGAGTCTCCCACGATCCCCCGTGATCGTGGAAGAACAAGCTGGGGGCTTGGTCGGGGGCAGGGGTGTCGTGGGGCCCGCCAAGCCCCCAGCTTGGAGTTCCGAAGGATTCGGAGTGTTGCTTGAGGAGGGCAAGCATATTTTTGTCATAACATTGGAATTCTCCAATGCCTTTGGTTTTGGAATTCTTGGGGGAGCGGTGATGGTGTGAAGGGTATCGAAGCTCGCCGTTCGGTCCTAGACCCATTGAAATGCCCTGCAAAATAAAAAAAATCAATGAAGGTTAGTCATCTTTATAAGCAGTTTTATCAATCGCGTGAAAGTCATCAAATCCAGTGACATGATTTAGATTAAATTCTAATACCCCTTCAACAAATTGAACCTTCCCATATCATGTCAAAGTCTAATTCACCTAAGAACTCAAGATATAATATGTTAGCAGAGTGATAACTGAAATAAAGACTAACCGTGATTGTAGATCCCATGAAAGCCCCAAAAGCAGACTTAAAACTCTCACAAAACGCCTTATAAACTTGCAACCCCGTCTTCCCGTTAAGAGCAGGCACATCATCAACCCCAAAAGACAAACAATTTTTATACCGTCGCCCTGACTTGTCTGTGAAAAATATATCCTGATCCGATTCACCAATCGAAGAAACCCAATCGGGAAGACTGATCTTCGACTCTTCACATGCGTGGAAGGAGAGCGAAACATGAAGCTCGAGACCTGCCTTTTGCACCATCTCCGCGAGGCTTAGATAGCCTGACCAGTGGTACTTTCCCATGGCCTCCTTCTCCACCAGCCCCCACCATATCGGGAGCTCCACGCCGTCAACTCCTAGGAGCTTCAAGGCTCTTAGTCCTGCTGCTATTGCTCTTGCGTGCTTTACTGTGCCACACTCGGAAACTGCATCAAAGGGAAGCCCGACGAATAGTTTAACCCTCTCATGCTGCAACCATAACGACAATAACAAATGTTAAAGCCCGATCCACTTACGGTGTCAAAATAATAGCAGGTTAAATTATAATGTACTTAATATGTCAAGCTGATAGAAAAAATTGTGATAAATTAAGATTCACATATGTAAAAATGAGATTGAGCTTTTGTACATCTAAAGGTGCACGTGAAGTAAGAATTGATGTATAAGGTGTTTATTGTGGAGAGTCTTATCTTCACGAAGAAGAGCACATAAAGTTCATTTTCTTTACTCAAAAATTTATAGTTTAGTAAGTCACGGGTCTAAAATATATATCAACTCTTATTTAATGGATCAATAAAGTATATCAAATTCTCTTAAACCTCTTAATTATCATATATGTAAAATTATGATATATGTATGACACATGCCTCACATGTGTGAAATGTCAAAAACCCAAAATTTTTGGTAACCTTATTCTAATCTTTGTCGAATGATAATAATACATGCACATGGTTTCAATTCTTATCAATATATATTGTTGTTTAATTTATTGTTGATAAAAAACATAAAAAGGAGCAATTCAAAGCAACATCAGCTCAAAATAACAAATGATTATGTAAATGTAATTATTTCGATAACACATATGGAAGATTCAATAACTAACAAATACAAAACACTCACCGATTTGGGTTTTGGTGCTGAGCATGAACCCTTGTCGGAAACCACCGGTTCGACTGACCGGACCGCCTTTACACTCAACCCAGCACCAGCAGGTCCTCTAGATCTGACACCACCTTGCCCAAAACAGAGCACTCTGTTCCTCGAAATTTTACAGCTATTACTTGCAGAGAACAGATCGTTAATCTCTCTGCACGCCAAATCGGTACGGCCCATCACCAAATTGCAACTCCCAATTCCTGAAATCTCCATTTGGGTTTTTGGGTTTGTGAAGGTTTGATTTAAGCTGAAGAAATAATTTAATGGGTGGAGAAAAAAGACAGCGTCGAGTGTTTATATATAGAGATGGATCCGAAACCTCGTAAATAAATAAATGCGTGCACAAAAAGATTGTGTGGATAAGAAAATAAACGTAGAGAAGACGTGGAAAGAGGGTAGGCCACGTCACGCCCAACAACCGACCGCCCCTTGTTTCGTGAAATTCAATTATGGGAGGAGCTTTTTGGATTTACCTGAGGGACACGTGTCGGTGTTTAAGAGGCTGGCACGTAACATGCTGACTCGACTTTAGGCTTAGGTTTGTGTCTTGTTGTGGGACCCACGTGGACCGACAGTTTTGTGGATAAGAAAATTCTATATCACTTCATGTCGTTATACTCAAAAGCAATAAAGAAAATAGGTGTGAAAATTTTGCTGGTTTGAATTTGTTGAAGTTGCACGCACGTTTAATAGCTTTTTCTAAATAATAAATTATATATCATAAAATATTGATGTATTTGAATTTAAAGTAAATTGTAAAAGATAAAAGTGAATTATTCAATTTTTATAAGAAGTGGCTCTAAATTTTTTTATGGCAAAAAGTAGAGGGAAACAAACATTTATTGCAAAATATATTATTTTGTTCAAACATGATGAATGTCGTAGAATTAATTGTTTCTAAAATTAACTTTTGCCCACCTTGAACTCGTCGACTTTGCTTTTTTCGATCGAATATCACCGACCTGCGTCTCGATAACACGACGTCGAAAGGGGGAGACGAACTAGCTTACTAGAAATTGTTTTAATAGCCCCTATGCAAACTACGGCTACAAACACCAAAATAGGCGGCTACAGTAATGTAGTGGCGTCTCAACGCGACTACATGACCCACGGCTTTAATATCGCGGCTACATCTTTGTAGCTGCGATTTCTGTATCATATATGTGGCTATTAAATTGTAGCCGTGAATGACTATAAATAGGTAGCTACATTGTTTTAGCGGCGATTTAAAATGCTTCGTGGTTATAATTTTGTAGCCACAAAATTATGGATACCCCGCAAATGAATAAAACATAGCCACTACAAATTTAATAATTGTAATAAATATAATAATTGAATGTATATATTTATTTAATAAAAAGTTTCTAATGAAAATAAAACAAACAAAATGAAGCTTGGCTTAAAGTATAAAAATAAATGTATACTCAATGAAAACAACTATTTTCAGTTGGCTTAAAGTATAAAAATATTCCATTGTATATCCAGTATATACTAGCTGATTATGATGGAGAGCCTTAAGAGTACAATATGAAGCTTCAAACTGTTTATGTTTCACTGTCTAGAACATATAAATGAATCACTGAAATGAAATGAAACTTTTATAAATGAAGTCAGTATTAGTATCATATCAAAAAAGCTAAATGAATATATGTATTGCCACATATCATAACAAATCAAACAACAGTGCAGCACAATAAACATAGATCAAGAAATTATCTGAACAAGATTTCAGGGGAACAACTCATTGAACAAGACAAATCAGCAAAACGATTAAAGCCCACAATCTACCTAACGATATCTAAACAAAATGGAGAAATTGAAAGAAATGCAACATCAATTATGAATTTGGGTGCAGATTCATTAACATTGAAAGGAAACTAAAAATTTTCGATTTGGATAAAAAAATTTGTCTCGTCTGAAATGGACTGAAACTTTTGGGCATGAATCAATTATCATTACATTTTAGAATTTATGTTCTGAAAATTATACACAAAATTTTTTGCTCCTTCACGCCAAAAATTATACACAAAAGAATAGCGACTGTAGAAACTTCAACAGTTCTTACCTCTTGAAGATTGGCGAGACGACCGAGGGCGTGAGCGACGAAGGCGTCTGTCACTGAGTGCCTACTGGCGAGGGCACGAGCAACGACTGGCGATTGTCAACAACGCGAAGGAGTTTGGAGCAGAGAGTTATGAGGATCTTCGTTAGAGGGAAATGGGAGAGAGAGTTAGAGAGTGGGAGGGAGATTTAAAGAGTAATAAAGAGCATTTGTGTTAAGGGGTAGCGGCAAATTCACCAAGTTTGAGGCTAGATCTACAATTGTAGCGGCGGATTTATTAAGAGAGGCGGCTATATATCCAGATCTAGCAGCGTATTAATCAAAAACCGCTGCTATAACTTAATATTATAGCAGTGAATTTAGCTAAAACGCGGCTACTAAAATATGAAAAGGCGTGTCAAGATTGAAGTCTAATGTTTAGCCGCAAATTTTTAGAAGTAGGCTGCTACTAAAATAAACTTAGCCCTGATTGTGTAGTAATTCGTAGCTACTAATTACTTGTAGCCGCCATTATAATGACTCGCGGCTACTAATTTTTGTAGCCATTGTTCCATTTTAAATTCGCGACTACAAAATTATTTGTAGCCGCTGCTTGAATCTAGAAATACCACTATTTGTTCAATCTGATGTAGGTCAACGGTCAAAGAAGAGAAAAATAGGTGAGTTCGAGTTGAAAAGAAAACAATTTTGATTTAAAAATAATAAGTCGATATTCCAATACGGCATATTCCTAGCTCACTTGACTTTCTTATTCTTGATTATAATAGTGAACCAAAGAAAATGAGAAAGGCAAAAGCAAAAGGTGAGTGACTTTTGTTCGAAACAATATATCCTTTGTGTTGTGTGGGACCGATTACGGTTATAGATAGACACGGACACCAGAAGTTGAGCCACATAAAAATCTCTGTTAGCTTGGCAATTTATTAATTAATTGTTTTCTTTTATTCTTGTGGATGTTATCAATTCCTAAAAGAGCAAAAGTCTCTTTATTTACGATATTATTTTATTTACACTATTTCAATTTTATTTGTAATTCTGAAAAATAGTTTGGATTTAAGAACGGTCACTCAACCTTTGTTTTCGTAGGGTTTTCTGGTTGCCAGCGGAGCCGCATCTACGCGAGGCTCCCTGGCGACACCCTTACTTATTTTCTTTCATTTTTCGGTGTTCGTCATTGTTGTGGTCGATGGTGTGGAGTAGGGAAGGAGTGGAGTCGTATGTTTTCAGGCAGGTTTCCCAGCACGACTTGTTAGATAGAGGCTTCTGGAGCTGCTCCGGAGGTGAGGAGGTTAAGACGGGACTGCTCGAAGTATTACTCGGCAAGCAGTGGAGGATGGAGCAGCTGACGGTGGTCGGAGCTCTCAGGTGGTCGATTGGCCAGTCAGGGTTGCCGGAGTCGTTTCTCTTCCTGGCGAGGTCGTTGGAGTTTTCCCGGACTGGTGTCTCTGACTAGACTGGTCGTTTTTTGTGTTTTGGTATGTTTTCTATGAGTTGTTTGTTTTGACTTGCATTTATGAAGGGTCGTCTTGTTAGGTTTGGTTTGCAAGTTGATTGAGTAAATCTGTTTGTTACTTTTTTGCAATTAGATCACGGGGTTTCTCTACCCAATTGAGTTGGAGGTCGTGGCTGTACAATATGCTACAAGGTCTTTAGTATGTATAGGGTTTTATTTTTTTGGAACAGTGCATCTTATGTACGCTCGCTCTACGAGTGTGGGTTTTGTCCCTCTCGATTTGTTGATGGAATGAAATTTCATGATTAGAAAAACCTTTGTTTTCAAAGTAATAATCTACGTAATAAATTAATGAATAACACAAAATTTTATTTTATATTTTTGAAATCTAAGAATTAATTGATTTCTTAATTTATAAATTAGGAATTACATTCAATAATTATAGGGATAATCTCACATAAATACAATTTAGTTGTCACATTTCTAACCTATTTACAGCTGACTATGATTTTACTCTGAGAGGTTCACTGAGAATATTATTGTTCTCGCTCCACTACAATAAGTTAGTTTTTGAATCTGAAATGACCAAAATATCTCTAATTGTCATTTAAATTTTCAAACTAAGACCATTGAATTTATTTTTTTTCTCCTATCTCAATTCTCTCCCCTTCATTTCTCCATTCTTTCTCATCCTCCTTTTGTTAAAGGGATAATGGCACATAAATATAGTTGAGTTGTCACATTTCTTACCTAGCTACAACTGATGATATATTACTCTGAGACGTGCGCTGAGATTTTTATTTCTGACTCCACTACAATCCGTTAATTTTTGAACGTGAAATGACCAAAACCATTAATCTATTCTTTAGCTTTTGATTAAAGAATAGATGATATAATTTAAAATCAAATCCACTAAATGTACAACAAAAAACAACGACATATACTTATGGAAAAAATATATAAACTAACACATTGTTTAATAATTTGAAAAATTATTTCTGGAGCTCGAAAGAGATCATAATATTGATTACAGTTTTTCATGGGGGTTTTGAGATCATTCGTCTTTCAATATTTGAATTTGAGATATTTTAATACTATACTATTTATTAGGGGTAATCTCAACTAGGTACACCTAAATGAATGAATTCTCACATAGGTCATCTAAAATTTATTTTAACTTGAGAGATCACCTAAAAACATTAAATTCTTTCTGTTACTAGCACCGTTAGTTGTTTAATTTTTTAATCATTATTTCAAAATTAAATGACCAAACTGCCCATCTTTATTCTTCAAATTTTCATTCAAGTACCATTTACTCCATTTGATCTTCTCTTCCCACCTCTCCGATCAACTGAACCAAAACTAAATTGAAGAGGTGGGAAGAGATTACATTGTCTGTCATGTCACCCTCCACTCCGCCATGTCACTCTCTGACACTCACCTTTACGGCCTCATTAACTACCGTCAGGTTCCATGCGTCCTCTCTTTGTATCACGGATCTATAAATTCAAAAATCTTGATTTGAGATGTTCAAGTTGCTCTTATCTTAATCAACTAAAATTCGAGACTACGAATTAAATCCGCTAATGAATTGTATTGAATCTGAGATTACGAATCCAATCCGTGTTTAAGGTAAATTTTATGTAATTCTATTGTATATGATTTCATAAATAACAGTGCTCAATTAATTTGATTCATGAATCAATTTGTGCTTGTTTTTACTTTAAGATTATGAATCGTATTTTATATGAATTATAATTATATTTTTGAATGTTTGTTTTGGTATAAATAAATGAATGTGAGTTTTTGCATAAAAACCATTATGTTGAGTTTCTGGAAAAAAAAATTTAATTTGAACTCAAGAGGAGAGAACCTTTTCAGTTGACATATGTTTGATCATAATTTTATTTATTTGAATTATGATCCTAATTTTATGTTTGTTGTTGAATTTTTCAATGTGTGGTTCTATAAGTTGTTTAATGTTTTTAGCAGCTTAAAATCTGCTAGGATACATAGCACTGCAGCAGACAAAAATCAGCTTAAATCAAGGAATAAGTTGTATATAATTTTCTGTAAGCAAGTTTGTATTGGCTCGCAAGCTATATATAAGTTTGTAACAAAAAAATTGTTTAATGTTAGTTTTTATAATTTTTTGAATGTTAATTTCCATAAAAAAGAAAATAAGAAACTATCTAAAGTTGTGTTTTAATGATAGATTTTATGGAGAAGGAGAAAAGTTACTGGGACCTAACAGTGCAAGCAAGATTCATTGGATAGAAATAGCAAATTGAAATTATTGGATAAAATCAAATGGAGACTTTGTATTAGTTATCTTTTTTTTTGAAAACCTTGTATTAGTTATCTAGTTGATGTTATATGGGTACTTGCATTTTAATATGTTATGCTATTATGTACTTAGTTGCATTTTTATTTACTAATTAAAAATTGTCGACATATTGCCTTCTCTCTGTAAAATATAAAAGGCCCAAACCGTTGCGGTGTCCCCTCGAAAACTTATGTTATTGTTAAAATATAAAACATTTGTGTTTATATGATATTTGAGATAGCCCATCATTTGCTTTGGAGATTTGAGTAGGAATTAAACGAGAATGAGATCTTTACTTTTGACTATTATTAATAATAATTACTCTAATAATGTAGGGATAATTCATGTTCATTACGATGAACTATGACATATTTGCATGTTACTACGGTGTACTTATTAACGTGTCACTTCAATACGGAAAACTTTATTTAATTGTCACTGTTTCTAACAAAGTTAATTTTGATATGAAATGTCCATATTGCCCTTGTATTAGAATTTTAAAATAAATCTAAAAAACATTTAAATTTTTTTAAAAAATATTTTTTATGCAATAAATAATTAAAAACTGATTTCAATATTATTACTTTTTTTAAAAAAAGTTTTTTCGAAAAAACCGTTAAAAATAAAAAAGGAATTTGAACAACGTTTTTTATTTTTAATATTTTTCAAAAAATAAAATATATAAAAAATAAATGATATGCAAATTAGTTTTTATTATTTATTCCACAAAAAAATAATTTTTTTTAATTTTTTAAATATAGGGGTATTTTCGACATTTAATAAAATTTGAAAGTTAAACAATACATTTTTCATCCGTATTATCCCAAAGTTAAAATTTGAAGGAATAAAATGACACATAAAAATAGTTTCATATATTGAAGTGACACGTCAATAAGTACACCGCACTGACATGCAAATGTGTCATACTTCAGAAATTATCTCAATAATATATGAACCATGTCCTCTCGTCGTTGTTGTCTTCCTGTAAAATATTTTCTTATTTTTCAAGATATTAAATTGAGACTAATCGTGATTATTACAATGGATGCTAAGCTTCGTACACTTTTCGGTTAAACAGTCTTTTTAATCAAGAGTTAATAACTTACACATCCTTAATAGTTGATTTCAATCGTTAGAAATAATCAACAAAAATTGACCTCTCTTTAATTTAACAGTAAATCAGATACCAGAAATAGTTCATTTCAATTATTATAAATTCAACCATTACATGAATTCAAACATTTACATGTCGTATGTACAAATGGTTGGTATTACAGCTCACCTACCACAAAAATGTTGACTCCAAGAAGATCTATGCTGCAATTTCATTAATAGCGGCACGTCAATGTCTGCGGTCGTAAATATAAAATATGTCGTCATAAGTTCTTACTTTTGATGAATTAAATAATAGAAATAATGTGACGTAACTACTCAAAAATTGACGTATTTTTACATGACTATTTTTAAAAACAATTTTGACATTGTTATCCTGTTAAATTTTAAAATAAAAAGACTAAAATACCCCTATAAATCCTTTTAATTTTCAAACCATACCCCCTCTATTCTCCCCGTCTCTCTCACACCTTCTCCCTCTCACCTCTGTATATTTTCATGAAAACAACTCACCAAAATTTGAAAAAACTATCGTTCCCACCCAACAATCCAATAACTCACCGTTGAAGTCAAAGTGGAGAAAAATGGCGAAAACCTCTACTCGACTCGCTCTCCTCTTGCTCGTTTTCGTCTTCGTCCTCGAGCTTGCGTGGGAGACGAGGCCTGGCTTTTTCTTCACTCAGAACCAAGGACGATGTTCTCTTTCTCTCTCTCGACCGATTTGGCTTGGATCTGAGTGAGTCGCGAGCATGACATGTTCTTGAGCAGCAGGAGGGAGGCGTAGTCGAGGATGGTGCTGTACGCGGCGACAGTGAGAAATGGTAATTAAAAATTGACCAAAATCGAAGTCTTATTGGTAAAGTTATTGTCAATTTTCAGATTAATGTTGAATGAGCGTACAGGCATAAACTGGAGGTTGAAGATGAACTTTTTAGGTTATATATGTACCTCACATGATTAATATTTGAATCAGTTTTAAATATATACTTATTGTGAACAGTAAAGTGAAGATCACAGTTCGTCTTCAACCTCCAAACGACCACAACCGTTCCCAGAAGCAACTTTCAATCAGGGCCACTTTCCCGCGAGGCGCCTCAGCCCAGTTTGATTATTGAATTCTCAGAGTCTCATGGTTAGAAATTGGGGATAGAAATCAAGAAAACCCTAATTTTGTTTTTCAAAAATCTCGTTTGTTGGATCGAGCTACGTCGGCGTCGTTGGGGAAGAAGCCCATGAGTCGACCGCCGAGTTTTGGTAAGCATATATGAATCCGCACATCACTCCGATGAGACCTCCGGTCACCATCGACGGTACCTTAATTCCTGGCTTTATCCCAAAATATAAAAATCCCAAAATCCCCCATTTTCAGATAAGCAAATGAAAATAAACGAAACAGATCGAGGATTCGATCGATTAAGAGAGAGATTGAGAGGTTACCGATGAGGAAGCACTCGCCGGAGACGAACCAGTGGCCGACGACGGTAACAGAACTCGCCGGAGACGAACGAGTAGCCGCTGGAAACGAGTAAGAGAGGGATAATTGCAGGTGAGTTACGGCGGAAGAAGAGAGAGAGCCCAAAGGGCACATTTTGAAAATTTAAAACACTCACAGGGGCATTTTAGTCTTTTACCTCAAAATTTAACAGATTTTTGCAAAAAATTGACGGAAATGGCTTTGGAACTAACTGCGACAATTTTGCAAATTTAAGGTACCCACAATGCCAAAAAATTTTTTAGAAGTGGTTAGGTGAAAATACGTCAAATTTAGGGGTAGTCGGGTGACATTTTCCCTAAATAATATGGTGGCGTATTTTTTCTTATTTGCAACGGCCTATCATAATAAAGAAGGTGTACCAACCTCACCACGCCGTCACTAGATAATGGCTACGTATCGAGTCACAACCCGGAATTTTACAAAAGAATGGGCAAATTTTCATACTACAGAGACGGCTCGTTCATAAGGAAAGAGAGACTTTTGTCTTTATCCCCGGCTCGTTCATAAGGAAAGAGAGACTTTTGTCTTTATCCCCGGCTCGTCCATAAGACAAGAGAGACTTTTGCCTTAATCTCCGACCCTAGAGGAGCCCCAAAATACCCAACTGACCAGTTCAATATCAAAAGAGGCCCAATTTTTTTAATTATTATCTACATATACCAAGTTTTATTATTCCAGTCCAATAATATTGAAGCTCAAATATTATCTACATTGAAGCCCATATATATCAACTCTTACACTTAAAGCATTGGCAGCTCAATAACATAAGTTTTATAAGTGATTAATCTTTCACGAAGAGAAGCGTCGAAGCCGAAGCGATGACGCCGAAGAAGGATGGTAGTATGGTATTATCTTTTGAAAAGAAATGCCTCGTTTCAAATTCTTGCCTTATACCCCTGATTTTCTAGAGACGGCCCTGCCATACTATAAATAATTTTTTTCGTAGATTAGATTTGAACGGTACACCGATTTTTAAAAATAAATCAAATTTCTTACATGTGAAATACTTTCTTGTGAATATGTTACCAGCTTAATATTGAGCCTAGGTGCAAAATTCAAAGTTAAGAGTGTAGACGAGTTAAATCAAGTTTATATTTGTCAAGACTCGGTTTGGCTCGAAAAAGAATTGTATGGCTCGAGTTCGAGTTCTTGGGCTTAATAATTAGTTTATGTATTGATATAAATAGTGTAGAGAATAATATTATTGATATTAATTTTTGTGTGAAATACAATAGGGGAGAATCCTTCATATAAGATATGGATCAAACCAAATAGAAAAGCAAATAATAATTTGAAACTAATGATGGAAATTTGATGAAAACACGGTGTACTAATGATGAAAACACAATTTGCAAGTAATGAAAACACAGTATACAAATAATGGAAACACAATATATAAATAATGGTAGGGGAAATTGCAAAAAGTCTCCCTATAATTATGTTTTTTGCACAAATTCTCACTTCGCTGTATTTTTGCAAAAACTCTCTCTCACTCATGTTCATTTTTGGGAAAACTCTCTCTTACTCATATTTATTTTTGTAGTGTCTATCCATGAAAATTAATGAAAGTGTCGCTTAAGTGTTAATTCAAACGTGCTTAGGTGGACACTTTGGCAACGAAGTCAGAAACCGAATTCGAATCTAATCGGAACCGGAGAATCGAGAACTGCAAATAACGATTTTTGTTCTGGTTCTTAAAATGGAGAATCAGGGAGTACGTTTCGATCCGATTTTTGACCAATTCGGTTCGATTCTAGACCCCATGCCTACCTCTAAACGTGTTAACTTAAACGTCCAACACTTAAGTAACAGTTTCGTTAATTTTCACGGATTTGCACAGATCGTGCAAATTTGAACATGAGTGAGGGAGAGTTTTTGCATAAATACAGTAAAAGGAGAGTTTTTGCAAAAACAAACAGTTATAAAGGGACTTTTTGCAATTTTCCCATAATGGTACGAGTTGGTTAGTATTTATTCTATCAGCAAAGGATTATTAGTATATAAAAAGAGAAAATTTTACCGTGTAATTCATACCGTTAAAATCATATAAACTGACAATTTTACCCTGAAAATTTCATTAAACCTATGAATTTTTGCCAATATGACAAGTGACTTGTCTTCGATGATACACTCCATTGAGACTCCCTATCTTCTTCTATATCCCACCTCTCTCATTATTGTTGGTTTTAAAATTTTGGTTTATTTTTGGGTTTGAAAATTTTGTTGTTTTGGGAATTTGGTTTGTTTTTAGTTTTGGGAAACAAACTAACAACACCCGGAGAGAGGGAGTGCCATGGAGAGTGTATAGTCGAAGAGAGAGAGAGTCTTGTCAGAGTGCATCACAATAGTCTCCTTAACGCAAACTTCAAACGCAAATTTCAACAGTCTGAATGAAGTACTTTGTCTCCCTAGCGCGCTGTCCAAATATCAGCCTGATCCAACGGTGGTTTGGGTTTCTGATCTGCCCAATTAAAACCAATTAATATGGTGTACATACATTTGTTCAATTTATGTGCAAAATTATACACAATTAAACTTGTTTGTATGCAAAAAATTTTAAATCGCGACAAAAATATTAATTAAAAACCTATTGAACTGGTTTGGTTCTGAACTGATTAACCGGCAGTTATGCACTTTCATAATCAAATTGATTTGGTTCTCAATTTTCAGACCTAAATCCGATGGCCGACAGACGTGGACGGAGATTTGAGTGCTCGTGTTTCATGATCAATAAGTGAAATGCACCTAATGATTTGTATCTCAGATTCGTGGGGTTATTGTGAGGATCTAATCAAAGAAATGTTTTTTATTTACCCAAAACAACGCAAACACAGAGACGTAGTACGCGAATTCAAGTTTCAATTTTTTTCTGAAATTTATGTGAGATAATTATCTGATTTTGGGTAATTGCCTCAAAGAAACTATTGGTGGTTCAATTTTTATATGATTTGTGAACACGAGTGATTCTTAATTATTGGAAATCAAGTACATGTGTTCTAACTCAAGAATCACAGTAGGAGAGAGGAGGGAGAAAAGACTAGGATAGAGAGAGGGCATTTTAAATTTCAAGAAGATAAAAATGACATTTTTTTCTTTTCGAAATCCCAATATTACTAAGACACCGAACGGCATTACACCAGACAACAACTAAAAGATCAAGAGGTATAGGATTACCTTCAAAATCTCAAATCGGGTTAAACAAAACAAACTTGACAAGCATGTTTGTTGCCTTGTTGCAAGTTCTTGGCACAAAAGCCATCGAAACAAACGAAAATCGATTAAAAAAAATTACAATTTTGGATTAACACTCCAAGCTGGTTGTGATTCTTATTACCCTTTTGAATGACTAGCACCATCGGTTTGCAATTTAACTCGATTGTAGCGTTTCTCCAATTGTTTTTTTCGTTCACCACAAAGTCTCATAACTTCCTGTGACTTGCAATTCAGATGATGAAGAAAACCCACAAAACGTTGTAGAAGCCCGAAATAATTTGGCCTGTTTTAAATACATTCAAAGGTATTTTAATTTCTTTTAACAAAAACTAAGTAAAATAAATTTGGAATTAATTGAGGGAGAAGCAACTAATTCAAAAAATATTTGTACGGGGTTTTCTTTTGATTAAATACTTATGTCATCACAATTCAAACAAAAATACTTATGTCATCAGGATAAGGGTTTGAGTCCTATACATGTAATATTTAAATTTGTCCTTATCTCTTTTTAATCAATGTGATAATAACCATTAGCGTCTCTTATTTGTAGTCATTAATGATTTGATGGGATATTAAATATTACAGTACTTGATTATAATAGTGTATACAATTGCAAAGTCAGATCTTATCCAGAATTTTAGCATTTGAAATTGGACCTTTAGCCACTTGCACTGAAATCATTGATTCCATCACTGATTGATAATCATCTGATCTGTCCATAGCCATCGATTGCTCTGTTCAAATTGACCGTCAACTTGTCGAATATACAGCTGTGTGGAAATTGAATTGAACCCACAACCTTTAAGTTCTAAAAACTCCCCTTTTACCACTAAGCTGTTTAACTCTTTTATTTATTTTAGACAAATTGTATATATATTACCATTTAAGAGGGGCAAATACAATTTTCGAACAAAATTTACACGGTAAGACATATTTACATTAAGGGCATATTGAGACATAAAATAGTCCAGGAGAAGACCTGAGATCGAGCTGATGCAAAATGGAGCAAAGGAGCAGTAGAGGAGACTCGTGACAGTCTGAGTCACGACACTGTCGTGACTAGCTGGGTCGTCAGTGTTGGAAAAGAGAGAAGAAGGGCTTGTAGGTAACTCAGGTCACGACACCCTGTTGTGACTCTAAGTCGTGAGTTGCAGGGCACTTGACCAAGTAATGAAGCTCTATGAAACCAAGTCACGACACCGGAATTCAAGACACCCTATCGTGACTACGAAGTCGTGAGATACTGGACCTGAAGAGCAGATGAGTCAAGGTATAGTAACGACATTGACAGTCACGGCACCCTTTCGCGACTTCACATGTCGTTAGCTGACGTGGTGAGACGGTTAGATCGACCTGAAGTCACGACTCCCTGAGTGACGACTCCGACTCACGACTCACGACTCACCTGTCGTTACTTCCTCATAGCTGGCTCTGAAAATTCAAGAGAAGAAGTAACAACAATAGGAAGTCACGACTCCCTGTCGCCCTTAGTTGTGCATAGGAGTATTTAAGAAATATGAGGGTACTAAGTGAAAAATTCTTCCACATAATTTGTGATTTCTAAGATCTAGAGAGAGAGGTTCCAAAATTATTGAGAGAGAAATTGAAGATCTTGAAGATCCAAGAGCTTGGAGAGGAAGAAAGAGGTAGGACCAACCAAATTTGTGTGTATTAGCTACTTATAGGTTGTAAGTGGATTCAATCTCAATTTTAATCTTAGATTCAAGTTTCTTCAACTTTTGATCCATCTAATGTTCTTAGTTATTGTTGATGATTGATTTGAGACAAGCACTTGATTGTTTTGGGTTTTACTTATTGACTGGGCATTAGAGGATTAGTGGGATTGTTAATCTAGGATTGATTGTTAAGAAATTGGTGAGATTGTCAATTTAGATTGTTTGTGATCTATTAGCTACTTTGAGATTTGCATGAGAGTTGAATTGAGAATTATAAATTTGATGTTGATTGAGATGATGACAATTGATTGCATGTTAAATTTGAACAAGAGTAGTTAGGTTTTTAGGATTGAGTTGTAAGTAAGGAGGGAATTGATTGTAATTGAAGTTAATTGCATGAATTAGGCAAGGTTAATTAGACTTTGGGACTCATACTATATATCTTACTGATCCATCTCCCGTGTAGGCTTGATGGTGATTTCATCTTAGGGTGGCACTTGATTTTGACGGATTAGAGTAGTGTGAGCTCGGACTTACATCCTTGATATATAGGATGGGTACGAGGGTGATAGCAATGGGTGCCCAAAACCGAAAGCTAGTTTTCGTGTTTTCCTAACACTAAACATTTAGATCACTATGTGTCTAGGTTCTTAATCTCCTTGGGAGTAGATTTCGGGTAAGAGACACCTTGACATACCCCGAAAACTAATTAAACTCCTTAGATTGAATTCGTGTAATTAAACTTATGTGGTATGTATCTCAGTTCTCCTCAGCTTATGTGGTATGTCATAAAATGGATTGAACTCAAAAATAATTATTTGAACTAATTGGGCTTGATAATATGAACACAGGTGAAGCATTTGAATGTATTTTAGAGGAATAAAGGAGAGGTAGGGATGTAAAATATTAAAACTAGTTGCAGATTCAAGCTTACAAAATTTGAGCAGATTTGCGAATGAGAGAGAGAGAGAGAGA